>MU913564.1:0-12330 GCA_036418165.1 Cooperia oncophora | reverse complement strand
GGGGCTGCATTCACGTGTTCTGATGTTTTTCTTCCTTCTATTAGCGACTTTATGTCTTTTCATGCTTTTCTTCGCATAGTAAACTCTTCGGTAACACGCGGTATCGCACCAGTGTCATTTCCTTGAAACTTCTTCAACACGCGGTATCGTACCGGCGTCATTTCTTTGAACCTTTCTCCTCTTTGTGTTTTTTTTGCCCCTTCCTTTTTTTCTATTAGTAGCTTTTTTTTGCCGATGTTCGCTATGGCATGGGTTCGAGTTACCAGTTATGTGATTTATACTTTTTCCAGAGACAAAATGAGCTGGCATACGGCTTCTGGGAAGAAGATCGCGCTATCGGTAAGTGATAAACTTTTTATGAAGGTAGCGTACTGTGTATTATGCTTGTTCCAGACAGCACCTCCAGAGGAATCCACAAATCAGGTGCGTTTTCTCCGGATTGTGTGACATGTAACCTTTTTATTATTTGGGTTATTTGATTACTTGTGATTCGCTAGTGGGAACGTAGTGGTGCTACAGTGAATTACTAATGACTTTTGGGAGGGTCGAAGAAAGGGTTTAGAGTCTCTAGGTCGATCTCGTAGGTCACAAAAAAGTGAATTCTCGGTTTTTATTTCCTTGTGTTCACGTAAGACGGAATCTTTTGCATGAACAAAAACGTGTCCACCCGAATCTTTCGTGCAAAAAACTGAAGTGTTTCTATCAACCCGACTTCATCTTCAATTCGTAAATGATTTCTTTAGCACCTTCTTAGAGTGCCCAGAAGTCGCAACGGAAAAAAAACTACTTTCTCTAATTCACATTTTTTAATTCTTTTTCTTCTCTTTTGTGTTCTCAACTATCCGCGCAGTGTCTCGAATGATCATTATTATTGCCCTCCCTTCATTTTGGTAAAGTATTACACTGTCCTCGATTTAAAAGTGTGCTAATATCTCGCTATCTTCATTTTCTATTGGATGCGATGTTAGGCGCGGCTGGTTTGCCATTGGGGCGCACCGGCTGTAATTGCCACCCACCACTCTGCCGATGCGACGCGTTTTGCTGGCCGGACAACTCGTCCTCTTCTATTAACTCCTTGATTACGTACTTGATCGACCTACGTTGGCAGTGCGCCAACATAGACGACCGATTGCGTCCGAATCTCCTACTTAACCATTTTCGTCCGTTTTTGAGCGATTTTTTGCCCTCTTTTGCCCCGACATCCCTTTCATAATGCTGGCTAGCTACTTAGAAGTGGTTATATCAAGAGTACTTTGAGCTCTGATCTATCCTACTTCGAAGCAGCTTCCAGCAGACAACGAGTGGTACTTCGCGTGTATGTACGATAAAAGTTTTTCAGTAAACATAGAATCTTAAAAGAAACTAACACTGTCTACCCTTCACGCCTCACTCTCAAAATTCCGGATAGACGCTGGTCAGAAATTTTTGTCGTGAGTATAGGCAACAGCTTTACGCACAGAGCCACCAGTTTGTTGTGCAAATGGATTCAGTAAGCGTGTTTAAGCGTCGAGCTATCGTGCGGTACAAGATTTTAAGAAAAATAGATGCGAAATACCACATTTCCAACCTGAGATAATGCTTTAAAAGAAATTCACGACCAGTGAAGCTAGTCACTATTGGGTGATAGATTGCATTTTTCGCTTGATCATCGTTGTAGTGGAAGACTTGTTGAATTAGACAGCATTTTCACTGCACGCTAAACAGCTTTTTATCTATCGAAGGAGTTATTCTTACCACAGTCCCATGAGTGTCATCGAAACAACAGGCTCTTTCATGATTTCCCATTCACATTTAATTACAGCCTTCATATTCTGCTATTTTCTAGTATTTTAGTTGCGGATTGGAACTGGCATTGTCACCTTCACCTTGTTGAAGAACGACATTCCTCATTAATTACGGCCAGAGGGGAGTAGACAAGGTGCGACTTTGCCTTCACTCATTTGCTATGCCCAGTGGAGTCATCAAATCTAGCGCACATCGTCAATGACAATGACATAATGAACAGAAAGACTTGAACTGGATTAAAATGAGAATCTGAAAATGCGACTTAGCCTTACGGCGCAACTTCCAACCCCCTTGGTGGATGATGGAAAATGCTTATATCAAAGTACATTCAATCGGTAGTTTGTGTTGGCACATTGCCAAGCGTAGGTCGCTCAAGTACGCCAATCAAGAGATTAATATGCGTGGACGAGTTGCCCAGTACACGATACGCATCGCATCGGCGGACTGTGGGTGCAATTACTGCCGATGCGCCCCAATGGCAATCCGGCCGCTTAACGATATGCACCCCTGTGTGCCTGACCGGAGCGTCCTCCCGTCTGGTGCCTGGCCTCATGAGCGAGATGCTTAGAAAAAAACGGATTAGTTGTCCTAGGACGCCTTTCGCAAACTCGCAGCGTGTGAATAGAGCGCTACAGTCTTAAAATTTTGTATTCAGTCAGAATGTGAGCTCTTTTGCCGAGAAGCAAGCAGCTTATTGAAGGATAAAGTGTTTGAAAGTTCACGTTGAGAAGTTTCAGGGTGATGCAAGATTAGTTCCGTTCAGTAAGCCAGATGAACAAAAATGTGGTTTATGCGGGAAGTCATACACTTTCTACCGTCTACTCTCTCACCTTAGGACTGCACACGGAGAAACCGGAAGGAGGGTCGCACAAGATCTCTCTGGGAAGACTGTTCCTTGCACAGTTGGCCACTGCAGCTACAGAGGCACTAGCGAAGAGGCCCTGCGGAAACACAAGGCGAAATATCATAGCGGAGACAAGGAAAACGAAAACGTCGGCACCACGGAAAAGATGTTTTGGTTGTGTCCATTGTGCGACGCGAAAATCAAGGATCAGGAAGACCTCAATCGCCACTGCGTGAAGGATCATGGTGGTGATCGTTTCAAGCCACAGATGATATCATTCGCAGCGGAAACCGATTTCAAGGTGGTTATTATGTTTCTATGAGAGTAAAATACCATAATCTGATACCCATTTTGGGGGGGGGTCTCGCTGGTGTATACTGTGGGGCAAATTGAAATTAGGAAGAGAAATGAGAATCCCGAAATATTTGGGCTTAAGTCATTTTAGTCTGTGCGAGGTACATATGTCCACAGATTGCAGATGTGGAAAGCAGAAACAGAGCTTGCGCATGTACTGAAATGGAGGAGGCACGGTGTCATCAATAATAAGAAGGGCATTAGGAAATATTACGTATGCCACAGGTAGTGACATTCTTCATGTGAAGTAAGAAACCTGACAAAGTTTTTATATCCGATAGATCTGGCGTCGTTAGAAGTCACAGCAGAGGAATGAGACTCGGTCGAGAGTCCAAGATCACAACCAGACATTGTACTTCGTTTCTTAAGGTAAAACCGCATTCCTTAATCTTTACCTGATCGGAAGTAGATGATTTAGGTTCGTATTACTGAGGTAGGATCAGTCACGGCATGGTACTGCGTCGCTCACGTCGGACATATTGTGACGGCTTCATCACTGCCTTTATGCAAAAGCGACAAGGAAACAATAGGCCACTATCTGCAACTAGGACTCAACATTCCCACTATTCTGCGCATCATCAGGAAAGAGCAATGCGATCCCAACCAACGTCTGTATTGGATTAGTGCAAGTGACATAAGGAATACTCAGGAAGCCCTTCAGCTTTTACCTGGTAAACTTCACAATAACGACCTCGAATCGGTTAAAATCAGATTCAACATGAATATCGCGAGCGATGGAATGCGCCACATCCTTTTCCCTGCCAACGAGAGAACTAATTTTCGACTGGTCATCATCACGCCGGAGCAAGTGGAGATTTTACGCCGGTTCAGTGCCAAGGGGATCTCCATTGACGACACTCATTGCACTACCCGTTACGACTTGAAGCTTGCCACCTTGATGACCGTAGACGATTACGGACGTGGAGTACCGAGTGCCTTCCTACTATCTAGCAAGATGGACAAAAATGAATGCGTGTTTCTTTCTGAGGAAGTAAAAAAGGTGTATGAAGCATTTAGTCCGAAATTTTTCCTGTCGGATGATACTATGTCGTTCTGGAATGCTTACAAAGCTGTTTTTCCAGAGAATGAAACTACAAAACTTCTCTGTGCATGGCATTGCCTGAGGGCTATTTTTGATGGACTCAAGCGCTTCTTCCCTGCAGCTGGAGATGAAAAACGATGTGAATTCGCTGGATGGATTAAAGTCCTATTCACACAGAGTAACGGAGTGGAGTTTTCTCGAGCAAAGTCCCATCTGCTGACTCTCCTGAACAAATGGACACTGGAAGGAGATGCCGGATCTATGCGTTTTTTACAGTATTTGAGGGTAAATTATTTGTCACGAGAGTCGCAGTGGGCTCCATACATGAAAGTCGAGGCCATCGCAAACACCACAATTGTTTCCGAGCGATGGCATCGCACCTTGAAATACACGCTGCTTAATAGAAGTGCGAATCGACGAGTTGATGAATTGATCGACATCCTCATTAAGGCAGTTCCGCTTATCACAAGAGAACATTTTGTGCAGGTATTTCTTCATCTTGAGTAGATAACTATAGGAATGACTCAACTTTTTTAAGGATGAGCGCAGGCTAATGGCTGGAAAATACCGTGCAAAGGAAAATAATCGACGGCACCGTAAGGCAGTTGAAAAAGGAGATGATGTGCAACCAAGTAGAGTTGCTGAAACGCAATTAGTGAGATCGTTCACCAACAACTCGCGCTTATCGTATTGTTGCGAACAACTGTCCCTGTGAAAATGTTAGTTGAGTCAGTTCTACGAATGGTACTCTTTTCATTCTCGATCGTTACAGGAAAAACTGCACTGCCCTCTCTGTCAGGTTTGCCCATCGGGAGTTCTGTGTACGTGTTCCGATTCGGTCAAATCGGGAATATCATGCAAGCACGCGCATGCTTGGGCTCTTTTTTATGACGGTGAGAGTAGTTGCCCCGTCCTCGCTGCTTCTTTCCTGCTTGTTTCATAGGTAATTACCTTTTTGTAGATTATAGCGGCATCAGTGATACACCTGTCGCGGAAGACGGACATATGGTAGATGGTAACAACAACTACTCCGAGCATGAGGAAAGCGACTCTGCTATTCATATCGCCATAGAAGGATCCGACGCAGGCAAAGCTGCTGTCGCTGCAATATCTCAGGTTATTGCGAAAAGTGTTTCTGTGGTTTCATTGAGTGAGATTTCATGCATTCAGCACTGTGATCGAATCTGCTTTGCTGCTTTGACGTGTCAACGACAAGGACCTCAGCAAACCGAAGTACTGGACAACGTGGAGAAAAAGTTGAAGGAGATCCTGATACAAGACTTTGGTAGGAATCCTTTATGGAATCGTTGCCTCTCACAAAAGTCCGTTCCTTTTCGTAACTGATTTAGGTAATATTCAACTACCTCATTTAATTGCGAGGCGCCATTGTCCGGAGCGGGGGCGTGTGGTGGTGACCCCCCCCAAACGAGCCTGGGAAAGCTTGTTAAAGTATGTGTATTAAATACCTTTGGCTTTCTATTTCTCCGAGACATTGCTCTACTTTAGCGTGTTTCACGAAAGAAGGTCGCCAAAATGACTTCGGAGTTTCATCCCTCGGACATAGACCTTAATTCGATTCAAATCTGCGCCATCTGCGAGGAAATGCAGCTTCAGCTTGAGTCTCTTGATGATGAACAACTCATGGTGGGGGCTGACATCGACTGGTGGGCTTGCGACGGATGTCAGGCCTGGGTTCATCGTGATTGCATTATGGAATCCAAATGCCACTTATGTGCTGGCAGTTATCGTCCTACAGAAGAACTCGGCAATCCCTTATTCGTTCGCAACGACACCGAAACATCCCCAAGAAGTTCAGGTCTCGTTTATGCACGATTATATCTTCTATTTGCTGTTACCTCGATCTTCGCGATACAAGTTTTTTAGGAAGTTAGCAGTCTTTCAGGGGAAGTTTTTGGTTAGTGGACTGCTTGGAGCGGATGAACAAGTTGCTTGTGAATACTGTTCTTTTCCTTTCAAAGTCCAGTACCATAACTACTCCTTTAGAAGTTACTCAACTCACAGCAACAGCAAGTACAACCTAAGCACATGGTAGTCTTGATCTGTTACGAATCAATTGATTCGCTATTATACCGTCATTTAGGAGGCATGTGAACGCAAAATATCGAAGTGGCTCTCCTTGGCGTCCCAGATGCTTTACTACTCAGCCACTACTGAAAATAGTGCAAGGTATACAAGTATTATATCTGGTGAACATATTCTTATTTCTTCGGTTTTCAATTTCTCATTATGCCTTTTTGTTGCTCGCCAATCTCATCATTTTCATAGGCATGGCCGCGTCACGGTGTGACTTTTCGATAATGGAATGGATGGACGCCGTCTGGGCACTAACGATGAAGACCTCCCAGGTGTACCAAATCATGTTACCAATACTCAATTCACAATTAATATCTACTGCTATACTGCGTATATTTTACCACGTTTTGTTGTGATATTTTCCACCAAGATGTTTTGTGTTATGTAAGTCGCGTAACCACAATAAATCTGCGTTTGACTTACTAACTTGTTATGGCATAGCAGAGAACTGTGAAAAAAATAAGTCGCTAGACAAAGAGGAAGATGAATGGCAAAGAGAAACACGAAAAGGTAAGGCAACACCAGAAATAGCTTAGATAATTAGAAACTCTGGCATGCAAGTTTTTATCGGTTTTAGCCAGTCGCCAGGCGTTTTTTATCGGTCCAGATAATCACTTTCAAGGAGTGAAACTACCTTTGAGGAAGTACTCAGCTCGGTTATTAGAATATGACGCATGTGGCGCGAGCGGAAGGCGCCAGAGGCAAAGTTATAAGTATTGAGAAAGTAATACTGGAAAAAAGGCCATAGCTAAACCTCCGAAATCATGAAGTGGGGTGAAGAAGCTAGCTCTTCCATTCTCATCGACGCGCTCCTGAAGAGTATGGAACGTAAGGAAGGCTATACTGTGCACATCCTTCCCAATTATTGTGTGAAGCGCTCGTTTTATGAACAAAATATTGTACTAGATCCTAAGTCGACCCTTTTTTAGTTTCGAGTAGAAGCTTACAGTTGAAATTGTAACCTCTCTAAGCATTCCACTAAAGGTGCAGAAATGTGTAGAGAGACGTTGTGCGAATAAACATTCGTCCGCTAGTCAGCAAGGCAAGTTTTAGGCTAAAAGAAAAACGCAACCATCGATGAGTGTATTGAATTTTCTTAGTGGAACTCCGGCTTTCTGAGCGAAAGGATAGTGTTGTTATCGATTGTGGCTCGAAAACCCGATCCGCTCAGAACACTGTAACGGTAATTATGCTCTCTTTTCCACCCAAACGTTCAAAAACGAGACGCAGTATATATACGTTACCTAAGCATTTTCGACGCTGTCAGCGTGAAATGCAGTGTTGAGGGTACAGCACAACTCATTTTACAACAGAAACAGAACGTGATTTGCAAAAAACAATAACTCCATGGCGCGAGGTTAGCGCCTAATCGCCTGTGTAGCGCACATCACCAAGATGGCAAAATGCCAGAGAGAGAGGATACGCATCTACTCTCACAATGTGGCGCGCGCGGCACGCGCCACATTGTGAGAGTAGATGCGTATCCTTCCGCGAAAAAGATCGGTAGGATTTCGAATAATTCCGGTCCTACACTTAGTGGCTTATTACGATCCCCTCCTCCCCAGCGGCCAATTACGACTCCCCTATGGGTTTCGCACAACAATGCTGTACCCAGGGCACGCCATCGCGTTGTGATCATTTCCCGCTAATTACGACCCTCCCCCCAGAATTAGGGTCTTAATACGACCCCCCCCCTGTCACGAGGGTACAAATGAAAAGAAGCGCAAAAGGGACGAAGAAAATGACAATAAAGAGAACTGGGCGCTATTGAACTATTCCTACGCCAAAAACTCAAAAAAATTTATGCTGAAACTGGCACTGTCCAACTATTACTACCCCAATTCTCCAAAAACGGGCCGGATCTTAATCGACTTTTTTAATTGGCGGGCGGATTTGGCTGAAAGGGGTAATTCGACCTCCTGAACACGAATATCACATCCGCTCCTCCCGAAACTGCCTGGCGCCCGCGCCACAGGCGCCGGCGCCAAAGTACCCTAGATCACCAAATCCGCTGAAAACTTGTGCCCAGGGGTAGTTCGACCTCCTGAACACGAATATCACATCCGCTCGGCTTGAAACCGCTCGCGCCCGCGCCACAGGCGCCGGCGCCAAAATGCCCCAAATCACTGGCGCCTGTGGCGCGGGCGCCAGGCACTTTCAGGCCAAGTGGATGTGATATTCGTGTTCAGGAGGTCGAATTACCCCTAGAACCCAACTTTCAGCCAAATCTGCCCCCGTAGAAAAAAGTCGATCAAGATCCGGCCTGTTTTCGCAAAACTGGGGTAGTAATAGTTGAATAGTGCCCTGAAACTTTGTCTATAGATGTTATTCGATGTCCTGATCACGAGTCTGACATCATTTTCCATACCAGCGCTATTTGGCACTCTGCTGAGGCTGAAACTGAGAAAAAGGGAAGATTTCCCGCAGGTCAGGCTCAGTCTTAGCAAAGCGCAGATGACCATAGTGTCCTACGTTAGCGCTGGCGCAAGAATAAATATCATATTCGTAATCAGGATGTCAAATAACCCCCGTATACAAGTTTTCATCGATTTTGGTGATTCAGGATATTTTGGCCCCGGCGCCAAAATACCCTAAATCACCAAAATCGATGAAAAGTTTTGGGCAAAGCGGGTGTGATATTCGTGTTCAGGAGGTCGAAGTACCACTGTAACAAATTTCCATCCAAATCTGCCCCTCTAGAAAAAAATCGATAAAAAATTGGCCTGATTTCGGCAGACTGGGGTAGGAGTAGTTCGATAATGCCAAATACTACAACAATACAACCTTAAACTACTAGAAAACAAAAAAGAGATCTAAAATACCAAAAAACAAAAAAACGACAAAAAACTCACCAGAAGTACTAGGAACTATGCATAGTTTTTGAATATTAGTTGTTCGCGGTCATCCGCACGCGAGCCCTAATACACGCGCTAATACAAGCGCATTGGTGCGCGCTATTTTACGACCTGGAGCCAATTTCAAGCCAAACACTCGAAAAGTACCCCTCTCCCATAACTCCGTTGAAAGTAAAGCTCTCGGAGAGGGGAAAGTGGGAATGAGTGGAGCTAGGTTGGCTCTTGTTACCTGAGTTTGAGCGATTTCAAAACATTTCCTTTCCAGAAATTACCTGAGTTTGAGCGATTTCAAAAACATTTCTTTTCTAGAAATTTTCCCCGTTGTGACCCTTGCGTGATCATGGGGGCCAACCACAAGTCGCTACGCTTTGGACATCCATGGCAAGCTTCATACACGGCTTTCGTAAGCTTTCATTTTATCCTTAGGCCTGCTATTCGAAAAAATCCTCCGTTGTGATCATAGAAAAATCACTCCCCCACGGCCCGAAAAATCAACCCTCCGACGCCAGAAAATCTCCAGTTGGCTTTAAGACATTGGTATGCTTCTAAAACGCATGTTTTTGCCAAGGATACCAGGAAATAGTTCATTGGACGCCAATTGGCATCACCTCTGCATTGCGCCATGCATAGCGCTTTCACGCAGAGCTATTGGGAAGGTGCAACTTCTAGAAAGGGCTTCCTTCGTGCAGGTAGATGTGCTTGCACGGTCAGAAAGGCTCGGAAGTGTATTTTCATCTGTTTACTAGTTCATGGCGGATATTCATTGGCGCGGAGGTGGTGTAGTGACAAGTGGCGCGCTTACCACTCGCGCGATGCCGGGTTCAAATCCCGGGTCGACTTTTTCCTACATTTTATGGTAAAGAAAACCTGCCACCGTTTTGCACATTTAGCGCACTCTACCTCGCCCAAGGGAAGAGTGCCTGGCGAAGCCAGGAAACAGACCGTGAAACAGGAGGAGCACCCGGCGGCAGCCGGGGGAT
Source organism: Cooperia oncophora (assembly GCA_036418165.1). Classification (NCBI taxonomy): domain Eukaryota; kingdom Metazoa; phylum Nematoda; class Chromadorea; order Rhabditida; family Trichostrongylidae; genus Cooperia; species Cooperia oncophora. The sequence continues at coordinate 2,376 of MU913564.1, read as the reverse complement.
CCGACTGGTACGATAATAGGAGGCGCACGTTCGTGGAATGATTCCGATCTCATCTGTTTATCACTGCATTTCTTGAGAAAATCTAGAACGTCTGCACAACAGAAACATACGGTTTGTAAAAATTGCTTCACGACCTGGGAGACCAGACGCGGACAGAACCCGCACTGCAGGCTCTTCCGTCCAAGTGCGGAACAGATAGCGCACTCGCCCAGAAAGAGTCTTCAGGGCTTTTCTCGCACAAATATCTGTACACCAGGTGTTCCTTAATGCACACGGCTAGGACCCTTTCTGTTCTCCAAGAAGTATGTAGTTAGTCACAACACAATACTGTCCAATTTATTCTGATGACAAGAAAACTCAACAGCAAGAAGTAATTAAGGAACTTTGACATGATGGTTGAATCAAGGCCAAAAATACGTAGAAAAATACGCCTCAATCCAATGTAATTTCGTGATTCTTCGCCCATCTCCGTATCGTTGATGACACGAAATCTGCTTGAGGATGATTTCCACGATCGAGCAGGTGCAGAACTTCCGACATTTGCTCACTGCAAGTTTTGAACTATTCAAAGAGCTGCTACAATTCGAATGTTTCTTAATAGAAGCCATGTAAGCATCGATGTAGTTATTATTATGAGGGAATGGGTGTTGTTCTTTCTAAGGGGGAGGGGTTGCATTGTGGTAGTTAGCTGTTTTCGTCACTTCCCTGACTTTGGTGAGGATTGTAAAATCTTGTGAAGCTGCTAAATGAGACAAGCTGCTTTGAATGGACCCGTAAACCGCTGTAAACTTGAGAAAAGGCAAAAGTTCTGATATGTATGTCTGTGTTAGCTTTACAGGAATTCACAAGCCCTCACAAGTGGCTCGTACAGTCTTCACCAACCATAAGTGCCATTTTGTAGTTTGACAGTTCACTACTCTCTAACATGATGGATTTTAGCAAAATGCCCCTCTCCCAAGGCGGATAGCACGGAGAAAGTTTACACGAGAAGCATCCCTGCAAGTGATCAGTTCCAGTTCCTTTAATGTGGACGGGTTCGATGCCCCTTTCCCAAGTGTTTGGGTGACAAGGTGGTCGTACATCGTCGATGAATTCTCTCTGACGTCAATTACACGTCATCGATCCCTTGACAGGTACATAGGTGTGAATCTATGCTATTAAGTTGTCCGGAAAGTTCTCGGCGTTTTGGGTGTTTTTTTGAACGATCATAACTTTCTTCAATACTCATCGGATTTAATCGAAATAAGCACCGTTCGAATCAGCACACTTTTGCCAATGTGACACCTATAAATTCCATTTTTAAAGAAAAAAAACTGGGTGGTCGAGAATCCACGAAATCCACGAAGGCTTTTTTGCCTGGTCCTGATTGATGAAGTATTTTCCAGCAAGGAAGTTCTGAAAATGTTTGAAAAGGTGATAGTCGGTTGGTGAAAGGTCTGGAGAATATGGCGGTTGAGGTAGAACTTCAACCCCCAATTCGTTCAATCTCCTGTTATCATACATGATCCACTTTTCATCACAGGTGACAATTCGGTCCAAAAACGGGTCGTTTCTGTTGCGCAAAAGCAGTGAAGAAAACCTCGAGACGTGCCAATTTCTGCCGGTCACTCAAATTGGGGCACCCACTTGTCGAGTTTTTTCACCTTCCCAATGCGTTTCAGACCATCCGCAACAGTGGATTTGCCAACGCCTAGCTTTTCTGCAATCTCTCGAACTGTTTGGGATGGGTCAGCCTCCACAAACGCCTTCAAATCCTCGTCAGGTATTGCTTTAGGTCGACCGCTACGAGGTTCATCTTCAAGGCTGAAATCTCCAGAACGAAATTTGTCGAACCATTGTCGCACGGTGCTTTCTCCAACACTATTGGGCCCCACACCTGGTTAATTTGTCGAGCTGTCTCGACTGCGGATTGACCCAAAAATTCTCTTCAGGATGTACTACTGAGACGCAAGGAGAATGAGTTTTTAATCAGCATCAGAATGTACAAAAATAGTAACACAAAACGCTGAGAACTTTCCGGACAACCTAATCGATCAGCCCCGTCCAAGCTCCATTTCGAAGGGCTCATTGTCTATACATTTCACCAATTCAAAATTCATAAAGAAGAACTAACTTTGTGGCCTTCCCTTGAACCAACATCTTGAACAAGCCACTGGTCGCACCTCGCTTCCCTTGCCAGTTCTCCGGGGAAGGATCGATCTTCTCAAGTCCATCAAACGCCTTAGCCGCATAGTAAAACTCGCCCATCTCAACGTATCATATTACACAATCTCATAATTGCATTCCACATCCCAAACTTGGAGAGTCTGTGATCGCGTACTTCACTTAACGTGGCGGTAACTGCGCTCATGGAGGGTATCACTGTTTTAAAACAGT
>MU913563.1:16659-29424 GCA_036418165.1 Cooperia oncophora | reverse complement strand
ACATCCTCCGCCGTGAGCTTTCGGCCACTATAGGATGGATACGAGCCACTATACGATGGATACGACATCTCCATTCCTCACAGTAAGCTCGCCCTCGAGCTTCGAGCATTATTCCATTGGTCTTGAAGAGGAACGTGCGAGTGTTCCGGAACAATGATACTCGAAACATAATTCCAGCGAACGGATGTAATATTCTCAAAGTACCATGCAATCAAGTTCGCTCGAAGTCATGTATGCCTTCCTTCATCCTCATACAGTCTGACAATATTACATCCGTTTCGCTGGAATTATGTTTCGAGTATCATTGTTCCGGAACACTCGCACGTTCCTCTTCAAGACCAATGGAATAATGCTCGAAGCTCGAGGGCGAGCTTACTGTGAGGAATGGAGATGTCGTATCCATCGTATAGTAGCCGAAAGCTCACGGCGGAGGATGTAGTCACGGCCAACTGCCCGGCCAAGTGTCGTGTAGACTCCTCCGCAGTCAGCATGATGCAACAGCATGGGCGAGTACAGTGCAGTTCTCAGCGGACGGTGGGGCGGTCCTAAGGCCACGCTGGCGAGCGGCCCGATAGTTGCCTTTCGGTGGATGGCCGCAAAAACCTTGCCTCTGCGTCTCTTACCTATTAATGCTGTGTAGCGGTATTAGAAGGTTATACAAACACCTGGGTTTATACATGTTTATTCATATATACACAAAAAATTTTAGAGCGGCATAAAGAGGAAAACCGAGAGAGCTAGCAGACAGACGACTGACTCTTCTTCCAGTTCCCATCCTTCGTCCATAGCCGCTGTATTGCCCGTCCTGGGTGGCCGGCAGGTGACACCCGCGCTGCATCAGGCAACCCCACGGGGACACGACACCCTTTTCCTTCTCCTCAACTACTGGGCCAGTAAGCATGTCTGGTTTACCAGAGCTCTGTAACATGCACACTTCCCCCCCCCCCCTCAAATATGGGCTACCCAAAATGAGCACCTCTTGCAAGAAATAGTCGTGAAGCGAGGTGTAATGTCCGTAACCTCGTCGTAATGCTTCTCGTTCCACGGCTGGTTGTAAGTGCTGTTAATTTAGTGTTGGAACGCGCTTGAAATAATCGCTGCAATGGTCTGTGAAATATTTGTATTTGAATCGTTATACTTCAGATTTCGAAAACTCGAGTTGCTTATCTGTCCCATAGTTAGCGTAGTAAGGGCTTTAAGCTCATCGTGTTGAAGCTGGCAGGGTTTGCTTGGAGAAGTTGTTCTAGCGGGCTGCGTATTACTTGCCTCTACTTCATTGCTACCATGTTATTATTACTTGCTCCAATGGTTATCATGTGTTTTTAGCGAAAGTCTGTCGTATTTCACAATTGTCAACTAACGCGCGTTTTTACTACCAACTCCGAACCTATCGGACCTTTCATTGAAGTCTTACAAACTGTAAAGTTGCAAAGTTGTAGAGATTTCTTTACAATGAGCCGGTCTCCTTCCACTCAAGCTCAAGCGGAAATCCTCATTCCTGGCTCATAACTATTTCTTAGCAACTTGCAACACTGAGCGTCCTCCAACATTGAGAAATTTTTGAAGAAACTGCGTGGAAATTACCCCTCTAATTCCTAATTACAAGAATTCAGGACTACACAGGACTACTAAATAGAGTTTGACGGTAGGTTTAATTTTTCTTACACGGATTGGCAGTATGCCGCAGATATTTTATTGGCGTTGGTTTTTTCTATAAATAAGGCTACAGTAGCTTATACTCTAGTTCGCTGCAGATGAAGGGGCGTGTCAGGCAGTATGAGTGTGCCACGGCGCCAAACCCGTTCTCTGCCAGTTGTTGAAGCGCGTATGGTAACAGTACGAGTGATACGAACGATATGATACAGTCTTGTCACCTGCTCGCTTCAATAAGTGGTGGAGAACGGGTTTGGCACCACGCCAAACTCATCCTGCCTGACACGCCCCTTCAGCTGCAGCGTTTAGGCTGAAAAGAAAAGGTTCAATGGCTACGAAAGATAGGGGCCAAGATCTTCTCAAAGCGCTACCGCATCCCATTTTCAACAACAGTTAGAACGTGTTAGCTTTTATGTAGGTGGCATACATGCTTGCTTCAGTGCTGGTTGTTCAGGCGCCTTTAAATGTCGAACAAACCTTTTCAAGTCTGGCCGTTTTCACTCTCTGTCTACAATTCATCTGTGAACGTTTTCGTATCGTGCGAAGTAAGGCTGCGTTCATACTTAACGTCGGCGTTTTGAGCCTTTCAGAGCGTCGGCAATGTTTCGAGCAACTAGGAAAGTATAGGTATCGGTCCAGCGTTTCGAGCATATGGCAGCATTCAGAGGGTTTCGCGGGTAGTTTTGAACTGTTCGCGGGCATTCGCTGAAAATGCAAGCGTACGTTCAAAACGTCAGATCAATATCTATATTTTCTCAGTCGCTCAAACCGCTGACGCAAAGTACGAACGTTGCTTATGTGTACTGTGAGCATCTAGTATTTTGTGGTTTTCAGAGTGGTGAATGTCCACTTCTCGTGGTAGTGCGCACAGATCTGACCTTCAAGATGTAACCGAATGCCCAATATGTTGTTTGCGATTTGAGCGGCCTCTTCAGCTCAGTTGTGGTCATTCTTTCTGTGGAAATTGTGTGGACAGATTGGTAAGTTGAACAAATTACTTTGATGGAGAAAGAAGGAGCGTTTATAGTTGGCCTGGAGAGCTTTAGACTGCATTCGTATCTCGTACTTGGCACTGGAGGTACACTTCACATCCTGGAGGTAGAGAAGGCGTGGCTGTGTACTCTGTTCGAACATGGCGGCGGCTGCGTTTTGGTGCGATATTGCCATTTGGAGACAACTGCAATTTTTTTGATTGTCCACTATAAAGGATGACAGTTGTCTCAAATGGAGGTATCCCAGGAAAAAGACATCCAGTGCCATGTTCATGTGAAATACCTGCCCTGACCTCCTCATCTCCGGGTTATGGAGCGCATTAGATTCAACAGAAGAAAAATCCGCGAAAATAACACCTTCAGCTCCGTCCTGCTGGAGAGTCAAGGATAATCGATACCTCTCTGGTCTCCGTAATTTCTCGGAAGTACTATCGAGTTGTGTTAATTTTTTTAGAATGCAACATCCCTCTTCATCTCTCCAACCTACAATCTTTCAATTGTTCCGACTTGGTACCACTTCTCCGAAAATCTAGTTTTTTCCCCTAAACAATTGCGTCGAGTGCGGTGGGGAATGCTCTGTCAGAAACATTAGTAATATGTTTACTCCCTTAGTAAGTCATTGGATAAAGTGAGTTGTGGTCCCTTTGCAAATAATCGAAAACCATCAAAAGATTCATAGAAAAACCAATACTTAAAAGTAATTTACGTATTAAGATTGCTGACGCTCGCAACGCTGCCAATCGAAATGACAATTTTCCGGAACCAATGCGAGGGATAGCAGCTCCTAACATAGAGCAAGGAATGAATCCGCCACAATTTGTATGTAATATTTATACCCAAATCGTAATGTTAGTGTGTTGCAGTTTTGAAGAAATGTTATTGTAGAATCGCATGGATCAAGAGATTTGGTGGCCGCTTAATAGGCCTCAGATGGTAGCGGCGCCGCCTCCGCCTCCGCCCGGATTAGGAGGGATTCCCCATCCGCCACGATATGTTCTTCGCAATTTCAACGACGAGGTAAGGCGGTTTTTACTTCCATAATTCGTAAGTTTGGTGTATTCGCGGAAATTTTACATATTCAAGGGCGCGTTCATATTTCGCGAATCCATCACATGAATCGCGCGGATCGGATCGCGAAGTATGAAAGCGATCAAGGTTAAGTACAAAGCGAGAAAGAACTAATAGTATGAAACAGAATTATATAAGTAAACATTACTCGCTCAAAAAAAGAAGACTATCCGTGAAGGATATCATACTTGCTTTTCCAGCTCGTTGATACTCTCTGCTACATACCTGTCAGTACTGTGCTGGGACTCCTATCAGTTCTGTTATGTCAGTCCTCGGGGCGTAGTGTGTAGGCTGCGTTTAGGCTTCTCGCTAACGCGAATCGACGTAACCCGACGCACCTGCATTGCAGTGGTTCTCCAATGCTGAAGACGGGAATGCAACCACAGCCAGGTAGCGATCGGAGCCGGTCGCTAGTTTTTGAAAGAGTGTAGGTGAATAGGAGGGTGCCAAACTGTGTAGCTTTCTGAGACTCACTGAACCAGCGTAGCTTTCTGTCCTCTTGTCGTCTTCCGAAACACTAGAGGCCGGCGCCGATCGATTCCCGTTTAGGACTGTAGTCCTGTCTGTAGCGCCTGGAGCGCGACTGCAGTGATAGTGTGACGGCGCGTCGCGAAGTCTGGACGCAACCATAGTGGCGCATAATTCATCTTCCGATTCTGCGTAGACGTAGACATTACCCCCTTTCCCTGCACAAACTGCTCGGTATGGTATTGCCAGCCATCGACATTCCATCTATGGGAATCCTTTAGCTTGTTAATTCAATTTGGCCACTACGGTGACTACTACTTGACGATTATCATGAGAGTGGTGAGTCACGGGTTAAAGCTGGATAACCTGTACCTCACTGGGCAGCCCGCTTTCCTGTGGATGACTACCCACAATAACATCGAGACCGCTTTGCATCCTCTCAAATGTAGGGTCTTCAGGCCATGGCCTCTGAGCAGTCGCACTTTTACGTTATAACCTGGTCCATCGTGGGGCAAGGGAATCGTAAATTGCCGATCCGTCGTGCGCGCCAATGGGCGCGAGTCCCCTTAATTAGCACTTATGTCTGTTTTTAGTCATACTTTGTCTATTCTCGACCAATACCACCTAAAATCGTCATCACTAGCGGGTGCGACGTCGCACGCGACGCCTGCTGGCGCGGCGAATCACGGTTCTCTTGCCACTCCATCATCACCGGTAGATCTCGGTGGTGCAGCTGATAGCGCGGTGCGGGTTCGTGTTCTGCTTAAGGTTTTGTTTGAGATTTAGGTCTAGATTTCTGCGATTATTGTGAGAGCACGAACTGCAAAACGTTATTCTGTGATAGATATTTATTGATTCAAGTTTTCAGGCGCCATTCTTCCCACGTCGTGCCGTGGCTGCAAATCCACCAGCTGAGAATGTCATAAAGTGTCCAGAATGTCGTCAGTCGACTAGAGTGCCACCCGAAGGACTCCCAATCAACTATCGCCTGCAAGGTACATAAGCATATTAGAGCTTCCTCACAGTCCATAGAAGTTCTCGTTTGCTGCCTGAATTTAACGCTTTGGGAGAATCTACAGGGTCCGACATGAATATGCTGGCAAATGCCTAAAGAAGCATGTATGGTTTCTGTAAATATAACCCAATGTAAATAGGCCCCAAAGGTTACCATGGTACTGTTCAATTACTGTTTTTATGTCATCACATCACAACAACTTTGTCATCACGTTCATGTCAAACTCTGCATTACGGATGGTTCCCCTGTTACCAATAATTTTATTTTTGATTTTTTTTTCATTTTCAGAGCTCCTGTCGCATGTCACAGAAGTTAGTAATCAATCAAATGACCAATGTGACGCGGATGGTAGTCCATTGCCTAGATGTTTGGCCTGTGATGATGTCATTAGCAAAGGCGTATATCTCATGTGTCATACCTGCACCGGTGAAACCGTGGTATGTCAGTAACGAAGTTCCCTCACTTTTTTTGACCTATTTTCAAGTAAAAAAATAATAAGCAGCCATCACCATCATCGTAATTACCAACTACCCGTTCTCTTGTTCCAGCGTCAGCTTTGTTCAATGTGTTGCCTTCGAAATCACAACGGTCATGATATTGAAGAGAAAAGATTCCTTACGATGCACGATGTGACGGTGAGTTGAAATTGGCATTTCGCTATTAGTTTTCTTCTTTGCACCATTGTACTTGTTTACAAGATAACTGATTAACTACTATTCGAATTTACTCACGTAATATTCAAAGAAACCCCCACGATTGCATATGGTGGAAGTGGCGTTCAATAACGAAGCTATATTCTTTAAATGATCTCCAGTGAAAAGAAAAGAAAGCAAAAAAAATTATGGAGAACTCCCTAGGTGAGGGTGTAACAGCTCCCTGGACGAGTTTTCCGGAACTGTTGGTTTTGTGCTAGCAAAGGGGTACCCTGCCCTGGCTCACTAGTCGTTTGTTCGCGTTATCCAATCTGATACCATCCGACAGTAAAAAAAAAAAACTGTTAAAACTAATTTCGTGACAGGGAATAGCCTTAAGTTCCGGTGGGCGGGGCAACTAGGGAGGCCTCAAAACTGCCACTTATGAAGGCCGCAGCGCCTTTGTCTCGCTGTGATTCCGCAAAAGTAGGAAATCTTGGAGACTGAGGATTAGGCTCTTGTACAAATAAGGACACCTAGGATTTGCTTGTGCGCGGGGACTGTCTTCAAGAAGACCGGTGATAATATTGATATTGCGGACTAATGAGGTTTCACCTACTTCTTTGCTTTTTTTCACAATGTCGACATTATGAGCTACCGGTGGTCCACAACTTTTTGCGCTACCTTTGCGTTACTGCCGATGGTTTCTATACATTTAGTTTTTGTTTTCTGATGGGATCATCTCTGAGCTTTTGTAAAGATCAATATCGAACAGGAATTATCAAGAAAATGTTTTATGAGACATTTTTTACAAAAAAAAATCGAATTATCTCGCGTTTTGTGAGGATCAGCGTTCTGAGCCAAATGGAAAACATAGGTATCGATTAGTGTCGGTAGTTGTCGTTTTGATTGCCGTTTTTGGCGCTCATAGTCACTTTTGCTGTCCTTTTCGCTTGAGGCTGTAAGGCACAAAAACGCTGGCTCTCCAAAAAAGTGGGTCGCAAAGTATTAACCAACCTAACATTTCTAAAGTTTTCGTTCCTACACAACATTTCCTACCTTGGAAAACTGCACTGGTAGCTGCGCATGTGATTGCAGCTGGTTTTCTGGAGTTATACAATGTGTTATTTCGAACTGCACACCAACTTGAGTTATTTGGGCCAGCAGTACTTTGTTCCTTCCGCAGAACTTTTTTCGCAGCGATTTTCATTGTGTTGAACCTTTCGCATCTCATTGTGTGCAGCATACGTTCTCCTCCAGGCCGCTAGAGACGTAGTTTCGGAAGCAACTGGACTTGGGTACCAGTATGTTGACCTGGCAATCAACGAACTCACTACGGCAACCGAATCGACTAGAGATTTGATTCAAACGGTGGGTATTGTTTATCATTTATTTATTTATCTATTTGTTTGTTTTTTTATTTATTCGGTAGGCGTGCAGTAGCTCACGAAAAAAAGATTACAAACAGAACTGAAAATCGGTGATGTTTCTGTCCGCCATACAACAAATTTTGAACAAAACCACCTACCGATTTTTAAAGTCATATAGTTCAACAAAAATACATTTCAACATATAGGCGAAATGAAACTCGTACAAACGCTGATAGTAAAAAAAAGGCAGTTTGGCTCAGGTGGCGGCATTTTGCTCTGTTGCTGGTTCCTTTTGCTAGTCTCTGCTCTCTGACACGTCTCACCTTGTTGAAAGCTGTACTCTTGTCAAGTATGCGTTACAAGGGTTAACAGGTCTTCGCAAGAGACGTCAACTATGATTGATGGAGACCAGAAAAAAATGCCCCCACCAAGCCGAACTGTGCCCTAAAAACCCTAATTATTACTGTTGTTATGATTGCTGCCGGACTGATCTTGTTCTGAATTTGAGTTCTTCCTCAAATTACTACTTTCAGAGAGCGCAGAGTTTGCTGGTCGAGTTCGAAGCTATCGCTAGTGGAATCCAATTCGAGATGCTCTCAAGTAATGACGATCTGGACAACAAAGTTGCGACTGCTAAAGGAATCAGCAGCAAGCTGGAACTGGTAAAAAATAAAGTCGTATGCTGTTGAGTATATATTGTTATGTACTTTTCTATTTCTTATTTAAAGTTGCCTCGCATCATCAAAGGACTAGCTGAAGAGTTTCACAATAGGATTGCCGCTCAGGTGGATGAATTCGTGAATGTGACGCAGAGATTTATCCGCGACGGCGACAGGAACTTGGATACGGAGCAGCTGAATACGCAGGTAGATACGGTAAGTTGTAAAAGAATTTGTCTACGGCAGTGTTCAGACTTCACGTTGACGCGTGTCGCGCACGTCGCTCAGAAGGTAATCTGTTGGCACCGACGTCTTGCGTTTCAGAGAGTATAGGATACCAAGAGGGTGGACGCCGCATGCACACCGTCTGCTACCCTCCTATTCTTCTGTACTCTATCAGAGCACCAGCGGCCAATGCCAATCGGTACCAGTCTGTGTGACTAGGGAACACGCATCCTCATATTAGCTCATTCTCTCTTAAAATACAAGCGGCAGCGCTAACTGACTCCTATCTCCGGCTACGGTCGCCTCTATAGCTTAAGAACGCTGTTGCAGTTGCAGCGCGTCGACGCGCGTTACAGCGCGTCATCGCAAAGTCTGAACGCTGCCTACTCGAACTGCTAGTTGTAATGTGTAATTAACACAAATCGACTCCCAAATCACTGCACAAGATCAAAAGTCTCAGAAGAAACTTAAGAGTCCCTACTATGTTTCAGATACTTTTGCGCCTAGCACCATTCTTCAGCGACCTTGAAACGTCTAGTTTTTTTTTCAATTTTATTTTGTATGCTCCGATGCCTGGTACCTTTTCAGGTCGCTCTGAATAGTGCTAGCTTTTGTATTTTTCTTGAGACTTTTGAATTCTTCAGCATTAACATTTTGGGAACCTGTTTGTGTTATTTACGGCGCGATTCGGCGACGGGGAGGGAGGGGGCATTTTGACTTTCGCTGCTTCACTGGCTCCGATTTGCAAGTCTAACACTGGTGAAACCTGTGAACTAATATCAGGCTGAAACCTCTCGACTGTTGTAATCTCATGAAATAGTTCTCTGAATGACTCTGCACGTCGATGGGAAGTAGCAAAAGTGCAAAGTACACCCCCCCCCCACGTCGCCGATATTCTTCTTATTTACAACGTTCAGATATTCATAAGGCCCGGTTACAGTATGACATTAAGATGCTCATTATGACTTCTTGTAGAACAGTCCAAGTCAGAACGATACCAGTTGCTCCGGGACATCTGTTACACTACGTCTACGTAAGCTTGATTTTGAAGACGAGAGACGATCTGCTGCAAGGTTAGTTTCGCACATTTGCTGCTTACTTTCCTTTTTTGTTGTGGCGGATCCACTACTGTTAGAGGCAGCCAAGTGTTCAGAAATGATGATTTGTGCACCTCAAACCTTAATGACAAAAGGATGAGTGGCATAAGTGAAGAAAACTCGCCCGAAAGTACCAAATAGAACCTCATGGTGAACCGCGCTTTTACTTGCATGATGCGAAGAAAGGGCGTGGTCGGACGAGTTCTCAGTTGTTAGGATCAGCTTTTCTTTCTTCTCCCTTATCGCCTCACTCACCGTCACCATTCGAAAAGGAGAGCTGGTAGCAGAGCAATCGCACCATCACGCAGTTAAAATGAAAATTTGGCGTCGCCGTAGCTAGTGGGTGGAGCCATGGTTCCGTCGCGAGCGGACGGCATTTTCCTCGTGCATTATTGAGCTGCGGGAGTAGTGCATTCCCCAAGGTTCTGAAGAGAACTACCAGTCCACAGAAGGCATCTGGGCATCAAATGAACGCGGGACGTGCCTTTTGTTCAACTATGATTGTTTTGTGTTTTAGTAGTTTAGCAGACTATCAATCTTCTCTAGGAAGTGTGCGTTGCTGCAGCGCAGGGTACGACAGCATCGCTTGGCACAGCAGCTGGGTCAAAATCTGCGAAGACGTGTGGCAAGTAGAGTACAGGAGGAAGGAATACAAGAAAATTATGTCCCCGACCAAAGGGCTCAAGAATCCGAACGTCGCGACGTGAGTTTGAAGTCTTAGGTTTTTTCCTTTATTACAATATTTTCAGTTTTCGTGCTATATGAAAGTAAGATAAGGGGGTATGTGACAAGACAATCGTAATGTGCTCATATTCAAGCAACTAGGCAAGACGACTCGTCTGCCAGGTGGAAGGGGCTGCTGATGGACGAGTTGTCCTGCCTGAGAATTTGCCGCACGAAACGTGCGTGCGACGTTGCCACATATTACGATTGTCTTATCCCTGTCAGGAGATTGATTTAGCCCGACACCAAGATTGTTAAGAAGTCTTTATTCGGCTGACGTTTCGGCGTCGTCGCCGTCTTCAGAGCCTGGAAAGCCGGAAGACATTTTCGAAACTACTCATCCAACACTATTTCAACCTACAGGAAAAGTTCAAAAGGGGGTTGTAAGCTACTGTGATGATGTCATGGGAACAATAAAAAACTAACCTTTAGGAAGTCGACCAATGAGGTCCACCTGTTACCCCGTTCTACTGGTAAAGCGGCTTAAATAGGTAGGCCTCCAGGTCACTTTCCTGAGGGACCTCCCGAGGGTTGATCGTGTAGATCAAACTCCTCCAAAGGTCACTCCACTTGGACACTACCGTCTTATCCCTCTTCCAAGGTGAGGTAGCGCTGCGGCTGGGGGCGCATTTCAGTGATCGTACCCATGCAACCTATTCCTGAGCAGTGGAGCGGCCACGGAAAGAAGAAGCTCTCTCAATCTTGTGGCTACTTGAATTGATCGAAGCGGGACTATTCACCTTTACCCTTTTGCATTTAAGCGTCTCCGCGAGGAGCGTCGTGTCAGTTTTCTCATGGGCGATGAGCGTAATGAAGTGCGCCGTTTACGAAAACTGAGACTGCATGCACTGGCCACGGAACCTACTAATTCTGCCTCAAGATCTGCTTCGCAAGCGGTGAGGATTGATTCTTTTCTTCGTTATTTCTATTTCTGTTTTTTTTTGTGCGTGGCCCCACATATTCTGCCCGAATTTGTTGATTTTCTGTTAGTACAGGTATTACATCGGAGCAGAATGGAAATATCCCTGGTTTCTCTGACCTAAACCTTTGTGCAGCATATCGCAAGCTGTTTCAGCGTGTTCTTGTCGCAATGCTTCAAATTTTCTGGCACTGTTTGTGTTCATCGTTCACCTGCTAGAGGTAGTGCAATGGCAAATGGCACGCTTATCAAGCGCGCGGTCTGGGGTTGAAATACCGGACCACCTCGGCTATGCCCACCAAGCCTTCTTCGGAGGGTAACTTGGTACCAGATTTGTCTTGGAAGATAAGAGCACTGTGTTGCACATCAGCTACCCCACCCCACCCTCCCCCCATATGATCCGTCCGGCACATAAGATAAGAAGGGATCCTGACTGATCAGGATCCCTTCTTACCTTATGCCCTTCGGGGTTGTCAGGTGGAATATTTTTCGAAGTGGGCTACCCACTGGACTGTTGTCTTTGAGGCCCAAGTGTGTCTCAAAGTTCAGATTTACGCTTTTTTTGAAAAAACCGTTTTTGCATGATGTAGGGGCCATGCATGGAGTACCAAACTGATGTTCATTTTTCCTGAGTTGCTCTGGGAATACCAAAAAATGATTGAAGAGGAATCCAAACTGGAAACTGATTGAGCCACTATGCGCTGTAAATCACTTGTAACGTTGACCAGTTGCTGAGAGGAGGGTCCTCATGAAGGGACTATTGGAATAGAGTTCGAGAAATCGTTTGCAAGTGGGACTTACTTGTGTCATCTGCTCAAGAGTGGATGGTTCCTTAAAACAGTTTCTTCAAAGATTGGAGCTGCATGTATCGGCATGGATCGGATACCCTGGTGGGTAAAGTGGAGGATTCTAGTTCGGGCAGTGACGGTGGGGTTGGGGGTTCGGTTCCCGCAGACAGTGCCCTTTTGCATTTTTCAGGTTTTGCTGTTGTCGCGACCGTTTATGTCCGCGCACGAATATAATTCGGGTGTTTACCATTTATGGGTCCTTCTAACAAGATCTTCGCTGAAAGTTGACATTTATAAGTAAATGCCCTGATCACGAATATGGACACTTTCTCCTATTCCATCCTTCTTCCAGTGAATCATTATGTTCATCACAAAAGGAACCTTCTGTGCTATTCTAGCTCCAAAACGCCTTCGTAGCCCTGCTCTGCTCTTTTGCCCATACCTAGCGTTTGTAGACTAATTGCTGTTTGGTTCATGCATAGAAGGCCTTTGGTTCGCTGTTCAGGAAGAGGTCAAGAGAAGTCAAAGTGTCGAAATTGTCGGAGAAGCTCCACCTGCTGTAGTCGATCTGGAGCAGAGAGCTGAACGTGTAAGGCTTTTTTTCTGCATTTTTTTTGATTTTGGAATTTGCAGAAACTAGTTCTCTCACTTGTTTTGCTATCAGTCTCGTATTCTTATGTCGTTATTGTAGTTGATTATTTCTCCTCAACGTCGACGAAATAGGAATGCAGGGAATAACGCTGCCGCAGAACAGGACGTCTACGTTGAACAGGTAGCTCTTTTATGGGTTATGTTCATTTTATGTGCCCTCCCAGTCCACTGTTTTGAAATTCTAAGCTTGAGGAGTGAACGATTGCCTCGGGGAACTCAGTGCGATATTATTTCCTCTCTGAGTAGAAAATTTTCGATGCTTCTTCATGTTTCTACATGAAGAAGCATCGAAAATTTTCATTGCAGGAAAAAAAACTTCAGAGATCCAAGACAATCCAAAAGTGTTTGCGAATTCCGTTTTCCATTTTTCCAAAAATTCCATTTTTATTCTTTCGAGTATCTCTATGCTTATCACCTTTCTCAGAGATACAAAATAATGTAAGGTTCCTACAGTAAGGTTCCTACAGTTGTGTGTTGTAGCTGTCCTACCGCAGGGGTGCTCGAG
>MU913562.1:0-18622 GCA_036418165.1 Cooperia oncophora | reverse complement strand
GGGAACAAATAAAGTTTTCGCCATGAATCGGTCTTTTCTGGGATGCGGCGCGCATTCTGGCGTTATTGAATGTGGTGTGGCCTGTGCAATGAATTGCGAGGGTAAGCCGATGCTTAAACTATCCTCCTGAACAAGCCTGACACTGATTTACGTCTCCTGATGGTGGAAGGCTTGGCTGTTCTGGGAGGGAGCTGATGGTGTCTAATCGCCGGACCGCATCCGTGGTAAGCATTCCATACTCGCCACTACACCACCGCTGCATTATTACTATTATAATGATGCATAACTGTAATTTAGCGCACACAAAGATCTCCGAGGGCAGCTCCATTCTAATGTGGTTTGGAGGAACTCTACAGTAAAGGGGCACAATCCGGAGGAAGCCTTGGATAACTCGAGCAATATCTTTTCAACAAAAGTACGACCGGGAAGAAGGCTTCTCAACGTGCCAAAATAAAATGGGTCAATTTCTGTGGCGTTTTTGAAAATTAGTCACAAAAATCACAATCCGACCGCTTCTTCTATGTAGTTTTAACGCCGCTCCTAGTGAAGGCACCAGTAATGGGGTACAGCGTCATTATGTACAAATTGACAGGGTCAGTATAAGGCTTCTCCCCCTCTCCTCATCCCTCCGTCCAAAAAATCTTCTTGATCTCGGGACGACATCCATTTTTATATAACCAACCAACCTGTTTGGTGAATTTCGTCAGCTTTACCGCTTTCCCCAGTTTTCCGAAAACATCCCGGTTTTCTACTTGGGAAAAGTGGCGTCCAACGAACGGTTAACAACCCAAAATTTCCTTGCGGCTAGGAAAAACAAAAATTCCCTTTCAAATACAAGTAGGCTCTCCTGTTCCTCCCCCACGATTCAAACGTCCTGATGGAACCATGCTGTCCCTGCAGAAAGCTGTGCTCGAACTGTGCTACCACAAAGAAGGATCGGCGAGTGCTATGTTAGGGAGCCCCCCCCCACCCTCACCCTTTCGCTAACTCCTTCTAGAGAATCGTTCGGCAAATTCAGGAAGCAGATTCGAGTCCAGCGTCCCAACACCTTCACGTCGATATGCATCCCATCTTGAATGGCCATGGCGTCCTATTGACCTTCCCTAGTCAGATGTTGCGTTCGTATAGTACCGTAGTACCGTATTCTCGGTACTCACTTCATTCTAGCTCAAACACAATGTATTACCGCCCAAAAGGTATGAGGATTGGGATGGACAATGTTTATTATAACTATGAACTTATATCTCTTATTGTTGCTAATGAGTGTTTGATGAATTGGTTGAAGTTTCTCAAAACTTTCCGGACACCCTAATATAAGCAAAGCCTGACATTAATAACTGTTCCGCTGCTTTTCTCTCCTCTTGCTTTCCACACGTACTTTTGACATGTTCCAAATCACTTCTTGTTTTCTTGAAGAAGAGTTTGATAACTACAACAATATTTCAGCTGCCGACCTACCAGAAGCCCTCCATTCTCCGCCGTCTGGAGCGCCATCGCCAGCCGTTTGCGTGCCGCTGATTGGTTTTTGGCTTCTTGCTGGACTTATAGTACTTTGTTGTTCCATCATTGGTGCTTCTTTGTGTTATGCACAGAAACAACGCGACAAGTTCCACGTTATGCCATAGGAATAATGTTAGGAATTTTCACAACACTACTGGTAAACCGACATATTTCCACACTCTCCACTGAGGTGTTTCAAAGGTACGACGAATCTTGTGAAGAGGAATCTATTGTGCGTTTTAAATTGTACTCCCCCCATTTCATATTTTATTAACTTCGACGTTCTTTGCTCCTATTACAGTTAAAGTCTGCTTCGTATAACCATGCTTGGCCATCTGAAGCATTCCGCATCTTCAAGGGTTGGGTGATTTTATTCTGGGTTGCCTATATCTGCTGCTACTAATCATATGTTTTCATTCGGCTACAGTACTAGAGAAGGTGGCAGGATGTAGTTTAAGAGATATTTGGAGAGCGGAATTGTCAACCCGCTTGTATCCCTTCCTACTGGCACCGCACATTCGCGGCATAGCAGTTACGCCATGGCAGCTTCCGTTCAGTAGAGTTCTGTTTCACGTCGCAAACTTAGTTCAGAGAGCATGCACGTTCGCGGTCCTTGGCTTGCTAGGGGTCAGGCTAAGCGGGGTGCAGACTACCAGAGTACCGACGTAGTCTCATAAACAAAAGTGAGCCGCGTTGCGTGCCGCTCTTCCCCCCCCCATCTCCCTCAAATACCGCTTGCGCCTATTTCACAGCACATCTTGGGAAGAAATCGGCAGTCGCTTTTCTATCTTTCCAGAGCTTCGAACATTACATGGTGAATTCATTTTATTGTTGGAACCATTTGACAGTGAACGTGATGTCACAGTGGTCCTGTGACGGAAAAGCAACATATTGTTCTCCCTGTTCTGCCAGGCGATATTGTGAAAGAAGCCGTGCAGAACGAAGGCTGCCACAAACCCAGCATTGACGCCAAGATACTATTTCGAGTGTACTGTATAGGAGTGTGCGCCTCGCCTTGGACCCCTGAACCATGCCGTGATAAGAACACTGTTCTCCACCTCGGTGTCCGTAATTGTAACTGAATCAAAACAATGCTGAAATGATTTCAAATGTCCTTAGAAACCAGTAACATGCAAATTTCTGAGGGTGTTCTCTGCGAGTTTGTGTGCATTTTGTGTTTCTCAAGCGGTTTTTAAATATTTTTTATAGGTTCTCAAGTCTGTGCGCGTCATCTGTCATAATGCGCAAACCACGAAAAATTCTTTTCTTTAATTCGCTTTGAACAAGATGACAGATTAGCTCCTTCGTCGTTCCATGTTCAGTGTGCAATAGTTCTTCTTAACATACTCGATTTTTTTCTCAATTTTTCAAGACATGGCGCAGCTCCTCTCACGATGCTTTACTGAATTCTATGTGATGTTGTAGCTTTTACATATATTTTATGCTATTATGTTCATGCTTTCAACATGGGTCTGTGACTTGTGTGTTTGTCTTTTCAGTCTTGCCTCGTCAAATTGCCCCAACCATGATCCCGTATGGTGACAAATTCACTTTGATTTTATGCAGTACTGCCTTAAACAATGAAGCAGACTTTTTGATCAATTTCTGTGCCAAAATATGTTTTTTTTTGCGATTATGCGTACTGTTTTCTAGCATTTTATAATAAATTCTTATTCTTGGTTCACATTTGTGCCAAATACTTTCAATACAGAACTTATCCCGTTTTCACTTCGAACCGTTTTCACTTCACTTTTCAGAACCACATGGATTTAGTTGGACATTGAAGTGAACTGGATCTTTTTTGACTCAGACGCTAGCCCGTTTAGGGAGGTGGGACACTTCTGCAAAATATTACTGTTGAACATATACAAGTGCACACAAGGATGTACTGCTAATTACACGCTGTGTATTGACGTTGCATAGCTTGCACTACTCTGGCCTCTTGCTCGCAGTTAGGACAGTTCCTAATATGAGCTTCAAACAATGAAGTAAAGGAAAATCGCCTCATCCTCGTGAATAAAGGCACTTCTATGAAGCTCGTAAGGTCTGGAACTTTTGCTGAAGCTGAAGTTGCGGCTGCTGAAGTTTTGAGAAACTAAGTGACCCACGCCGTCGTTTGAGTTTGCGTATAGGACGTCCTTCTGTTTCAATTAGGTTTTACTCTATTATTCTTGAGCTCCTGAGTCTTCTTTAGCACTGCTCTCGTTTAAGGCCTATTCGGTCCATATCGTGCAGTGTAAGGTCGCTCTCCATAACAATAGTTTGTGCATCTTGTCCGAAGTTTCTAGTAGTTCCTTGGAGGGAAGAATCGCTTCTAATCTTCTCTCAGGCTGCAGCACCACGCATCTTTCAGAACTTTAATTATTTATTAAGAAGACTTCTCTTACAACTGAAATACAGGCCTTTCAGACAGCCAGGGATAGGGGAACGCCATTATATTAATCTCGCTAGCCCCTATTCACAGATCAGTTCAAACACACAATGATTTGATCTCAGACGGTCAATCATCGTCTTCAAGGGCAGCTAATCTCCTAGAACTGAGGTACTAGCTTGACGATATTTTGGTAACAAACGACCAGCTGCTGGAGGAAGTCGAGTGGGTTAATGAGATGAGCTGTGGGTTACAAGATATAGATACGTTTGAGACTCAAATCGATATTTTGCAAATCTCTTTCTAATGGGCCTCAGCTGAAAGATACTTCTAAAGTCAACTTCAAATTTATCAAATGCTCTGTGACATGTAGTTGCGTAAACTTATCATCAAAAAATAAACAACAACTAAATAGAACGTCAGCCAAAAATAAGCGCAAAAAAGAAAATGAAAAACAAAACAAAAGCAAGACCCTATTTCACACAATTCAACCAACGAAACCGACTTTGTAAAGTCTATCTTTCTGAAAAACGAGCGGAAATCGGTATAGATTTGCTCATCTTTAAAAACGCCATGCATGCACGAAAAGTTAAAAATTTGCAGCCTAAAAAGTTGCCGAAAAACAAGCCTGAAATTCCAACCTCTAGTCCTAGAAGGCGCAAGACTACAATACCCGCCGTAATTGTTCGAAAAAAAAACGAAACGCGGATCCGCGTTTTTTTCGTTTTTTCGCTGTAACTCAATTTGGGTATCCCTTTCTCATATGGAATCCTATACCGTTAGACTCAGCTCGTCGAGCTCTATGAGCTGGCATCCAAAAAAATTAAAAAAGTTGAAAAATGAACTCTGCTCCTGGTCGAAGTACCTGAGGACACTCGTTAGCGAGCGAGTCTCGCTATAATTGTAACCAGAGGGTAATCGTTGGAAATCAAATCATCCAGAATTCAAATAGCGTACTGTATGACCTAAGAATTGATTAGAAATCGGATAGTTGAATTTTCTAAATTGTGCTGATCGTAACGGTGTCAATTTTTCTGAAAATGGCAGGTTTTGCGAAGATGTTCGTTTCCTACGACACAGCCTTTTAAAGTCCTGCGAGAATTCTCGGAGCTCTGAGTTCACTTAGAATACAGAACCATGAGCTAACGCATAGGACCCTGTTCGTCTCAGTATTCGCAAGTTAAGCAATTTGAGTGAAAAAGAAGGTTTTTTAGCTACTTGAAGTGAGCGCATCGCGCGATACTACGGCCAATACTCGAATTGAAGCGTTTTCAAGCAGGATTTTCAGCGCTCTGAGTGGTACCGTAAATTCCATAAAAGAGATACGTACGGACTAGGGCTTGTGTTTTCCAAAAACACGGTGGAAAACAGTGACAGTAGTTGAATTGGTTGCTACTACCGGGTTCCAACTTCAAGTCTTCATTTCAGAACAAAAATTGCGCCTTTTCCAAAGAAAGAAAACCACTGTCAAAGTAGAACCATTTGAATCCCTATGAAAAATGTTATCTATTTCATATGAGAATCACCTTCATAAAGCTTTCTATGACCCGTCCTTGTTTCCACCGGCTACCTGCCCTGTCTGCGGTCAATCGACCTCCTAATTAGTTATCCCATCGAAGTGTCAGGCCATTGTATTGATCAGTCTTACAATTTCACCCAGTGGCCTCTTCTGTTATCTATTTCGCAGAAGGTTCGTGAGGAAAGGCTCTAGGCAATGTTGCTTTCAATTCAAACTTGAACTTCCATCAAAATTTCAAAAAAATTCCATCAAATATTTTCAAAAAAAAAATTTTGCTTCTTTCGGTTACAAACTCTCATGATAGATTCGTGTTCTGAGTAACTCCCATGATCACCAGCATTATGGAAAGTTACTCTCGTTTTCAACTGTAGCTCTATGTACAATTACTTGAGGCAATCCGGATCTGCATCCAAAAATTAAAATAAAAATACGATCCGCAGTGTACCGGAAGGTTTGCTGTTCACGATTCTCGATTAAGCGCGAAAATCGCCAAATCGTATTGTTTTCGTTTTTGCAGTTAGCCTGCGGAAGTATCTACCGTTTACCGAACCACCACAAATATATTATCTATACTTGCTTTCTGTCAGTTGTGTCTTGACGAGACCTGCAGCCGATCGCAGCTGTCGACCTCCGCGGTGCCTGCGCTCATTACCTAAGGACCTTTTTCGTACATCATCAACAGACTTTGAGCCGAATGTGCATGAGATTTCACACTGTTTGAATGGGGTGTGTCCAATGAAATGTTCAAATCAACTCATCTATCTAAAAACGGCTATGTTTCTATTTTAGAATTCAGAGTAACCCTTGGGAATTCAAGAAATCTTCATGCTCTTTTGTACCTTATAGCGCAACCAGTTGCTTAGAGCAGTGGAGCATTGTAAAATCGGCGCTTCTTCTCCTACTTATGCAAATTTATTCTAAAAACGAACCCTAAACGGTGGAGCGGTTTGTAACGCAGAGCAAAGTTTTTTTTTGAATTTTGCATGAAAGTTCAAGTTTTGATTTGAAAGCACATTTCCTAGAACATTGCCTCACGAAACTATTATGCGAAATACGAATAACAGAGCAGCCACTGTCCCGTGAATTGTAAGATTCTGATAATACAATTGGCTGACACTTCGATGAGATACTAATTATGGACGGTCGACTTGACCAGCAGACAGGGCCCAGGTAGCCGGTGGGAAACAAGGACGCGGTCATTCGAAAATTGATGGAGGTGTATTTCTTCAGTGATATAGTGATTAATCTTTTATACGGGATTCAAATGTCTTTCTACTTTGACAGTTGTTTTTCTTTTCTTGGGAAAGGCGCAATTTTTGTTTCTGAAGTGAAGACTCTGACAAGGGGTTGACCTCTAGTAGCCAACCAATTCAACTACTGTCACTGTTTTCCACCGTGTTTTTGGAAAACACAAGCCCTTCCGTACGTATCTCTTTTATGGAATTTACGGTACCACTCAGAGCGCTGAAAATCCTGCTTTGAAAACGCTTCAATTCGAGTATTGGCCTAGTATCGCGCGATGCGCTCACTTCAAGTAGCTAAAAACCCTTTTTTCACTTCATTCTTAACTTTTGCGATTACTGAGGACACAGGGTCCTATGCTTTGGGTCATTGTGTTTCTATAGTTCTAAGTGAACCAGAGCTCGAGATTCTTCAGACTGAAAAGGCTGTCTCGTAGGAAAACGACATCTCGCAAAACCTGCCATTTTCAGAAAAATTGACACCGTTACGATCAGCACAATTTAGAAAATTCAACTATCCGATTTCTAATCAATTCTTAGGTCATACAGTACGCTATTTGAATTCTGGATGATTTGATTTCCAACGATTACCCTCTGGTTACAATTATAGCGAGACTCGCTCGCTAACGAGTGTCCTCAGGTACTTCGACCAGGAGCAGAGTTCATTTTTCAACTTTTTTAATTTTTTTGGATGCCAGCTCATAGAGCTCGACGAGCTGTGAGTCTAACGTAATAGTGTTTTCCATATGAGAAAGGGATACCCAAATTGAGTTACAGCGAAAAAACGAAAAAAACGCGGATCCGCGTTTTTTCTTTTTTTCGAACAATTACGGCGGGTATTGTATAAGCTGACTGACGGTTAAGATCAATACGTTTGTTAAGGATGTTGTACACCATAAGAAGATCGTTTCGCCTAAGCCTCACACATAATGGATCCAAGTTGATCATTTTATTCCTCAAACCTCGAGGTATACTTTTGTATGTAAAACCAAGGGCTCTGAGGAAAAGCTTTCTAGTAAAGCTGTTCTGCACCCTTTCAAGTTTATCAATCAGCATCTTCTTACGGGGAAAGTAAATACATGTGCCATATTCAAGTACCGAACGCACATACGTTTTGTACGCCTTTATAAGTAGAAACGGGTTCTTAGAGAGGAGAGACTTAAACAATAGAAAAACTCTCTGCTCAGCTTTAGCTACTATATTGTTCACATGATCTCCGAAATCCAGCTTATTGTTGACTAGAAAGCCTAAGTCCATAACAGAATCTACCGCTTCAATAGCATCGTTGTGAATGTAGTACTGAATGCTAGGATTGGATTCACCTAAATGAAGCACTTTCGTTTTGCCAGCAGATAGTGGAAGCATGTTCGAGTTGGACCAATGCGCTATAACATCTATTGCCTTTTGCAGCTGAAGCTGATTGGAAGACAGGACTGGATTGTAAACCTTAAGGTCATCAGCAAACGTTTTGACTTTCACATTCTGATCCTCCCGCTTCTACTCAGTCTATTTTTACGTCTCACTCTCTTTGTATGGAATCGAATGCAGACTTCCCGTGGTGATGGACGTGAATGTGACTCTCATGTGTTCTCTTTGAAATTTCATGTCATGGATGTACTCATCACCCTTCATTTCTTATAGAGGCAGTGTTGAAAGTGCTCGAACAGACGCACACCACAAACGGTGCAAACAAAAGCCTCAATGAAGCTTAATGTAGACTTGGTGACCTTCCCCTTCTGACGTCTTTTATCAGATCTTATCATTTGGTATTTCCTGTCACCCACTTTCCCTTCACAGCCCCTGAATCATTGCTTGGAATCAACTTTCCGCAGCAACTGGGACGTTCGCTATGGACAGACAGACAGACAGACAGACAGACAGACAGACAGACAGACAGACAGACAGACAGACAGACAGACAGACAGACAGACAGACAGACAGACAGACAGACAGACTTGCGGGTTACATATAGTAGGATTCTCCGTTGGTGCTGTTGCAAACAATGGCCTAAGCCAGTTGAATGGCCTGACTGCACATGAACCACATGAACCGAATAGCGTAGTGTGCATCTGGCACGTTGTGTGAACAATGCACAGATAGAACCATGGCCCGCTCTGATTAGGATGAGCAAAAATAGCTACAAAGAAATCTTATTGGTTTAGCACTGACAATGAGTCTCTTTTTCCTCTTGACGGAGGCTACCATGTTTTGGTGTGAGGACTGAGCAGAATCCAATTTCCCGAACAATTTTTTTATTTAAGTTGGTAAAGTATGTCGTTTTCACGAATCATACCGAATTCGAAATAACGCTCGGACTGTCAAATCGCTTCCATTCTTCAGCGGTTTAGTTCTTATGCGATGCTGTGGGAGACTCATCCTCCTGAACAACGGAGGATCACTGAACTTATTTGTTCGTTTAGAAAGAAGCCAGTGTAATATCTCACAGCTTCTCGAGAACGTACACGCCATCGATCCATCGCCAGAGGTGGAATCGGCTTACCGTTGCTTCTTTTCCAGTGTGGTGGCATGCTGAAATAAGAAGATTAGATGAAATGACTTGATCGCATTGGCGAAAATCGTCGGCTCCAGGTTCCGCTCGAGCTGGGATCTCTGTGTATGCCCCATCTATGCAGAGAAGTTGTTGGGCAGTTTTTTCAGAACGAGTTAGGCGGTAAAATTGACTTGGGGGGGTGACGGTAATGTTTCCCAACAACTAGGGCAGGAACGCTCCAGTGCCAAGCTGTTTAATACACCATCTCTGGGTAAACAACGCAAACTGCTAGGTGCTGGGCAAACCGGTCGTGTTCACGAGGCCCTGTCAGCGTTTCAGAGCACGTCGATCTGCGCATTTGCCTGGGAAACTTTTGTTGAAGGATTCTTACCCTCCGACCCTCCAGCCCCACCCGAAACCCTTGCTTCTGGTTTGCACCAGGACAGTCAACTGACTTCGGCTTGGGTGGGGATCTTGGTCGCGTCAGTGCGACTTCACTCTTCCCCCCTCGATACGAATCACCCATACTTCCCTCCTCTGATAGAGTAGTCGGGGGGGGGGTTGTATTTCAGCAAGTGAAACGGGAAAAGCCGCGAGGAAATTTAGAAAATTTGACTCCTCCCCTCCCATCTCACCTACCACTTTCTCGGATTTTCCCCTCCTTCTTACCAGCTTGTCCGAAATGTTCCGAGAATGTTCCTACTTTTTCGCAAAATTTTGCTGTCGAGCGGGTGATGGAGAGGGTGTATAGCACATGTAAAACAGGAAAAACCTGGAGAACGCCACAACCGGTGAAAATTTCCTCTACCCATAAAGGCAAGCACGACTCCCCTCCCCAATGATGACGTGCCCTGTCTGGTGCGACCTTCCTTCCCGATTCTCTCCCGAGGATCATCCATCCTAACTGCCATTTCCTGCATTTTCCCTCCAAGGAACAGCAGTTGAGCGGGGGTATCGGAAACTCGGAACGGGAAGGAAGCAACCGGAAGCGGTCTTTTCTGAAGATCGACCCCCCCCTATCCCCAGCGACCAAGTACATTCCCCCCCTAGCATACGTTACACCCTGTTTTAGAGGATACGAAGGTTGGAAGGGATGATTACAGGGAAGCAGGATGCTAGGCTCGTATAGTACTAGTTAATGTACCTAGAAGTAATTTCCGGAAGAAGGGTACAGTCAACATCTACGTGGGAGAAAGTGATTCATTATCGTCCTACAGAACGTCCCAGCTTTTGTACGCTCACCTGCCTCAACGGTTCAAAGTAGGCGTGTTTGAGTACTTGAGAGGCCGTTTTGCGCTTCGTTGGATCGTAGAGAAGAACGTCTTGCAATAGCGAAAGTGCTGTCGGATCAAAATCCGCGCCAACGAACTGTCAACAGATGAAATAGAGACTTTCCGGAAATCATGGAGTAGCATTTGCAGAAAGCTAACCTTATCCAGTCCTCGCGCAGTGCTTCTGTGCACACGCGGACGGCTTGACATCATCGCTTTCACCTCTTCAGCTGTTGGGATAACCGAGGACGTTCACGATAATTTTCACCTGAAGTGCTCTTTGAAACGTATTCGTTTTCACTCCCTCAGAGGAGGTCGCCTCGGGGAGCGCAAGAGTGAGCATTTGCTGCTGATACGGTATGGAGCTGATGGCACAGTTCAGCCCGTCTGAAGCACATGCTCTGCCCAAGTGCTCATTATTCCTTATAATACATTAATTGAACGAACTTGATCCTCAGAACTACGTCCTTTGAACAGAGGTCTAGTCGTGATAAAGTCATAAGTAACACAGGCAGCAGACCAAACATCTAGAAGAGAATAGAAGTTGGGAAACATCACTAGGTATGACTAATTTCACCAGAAGATTACCGATAGCAGGAGTCAAAACAGTGCTGCCGAACAGTAGCTCGGGAGGTCGATAATACCTGGTTACCTGGAAACAATTAGGATAAGGCAGTATAAGAGTCATATTAGTGGGTTATATACTGGCCCCTCAAAGGGGCCATAGGCTGGATTCGTAGACTGGTCCACCTGAGCATATTTCGCTTTTATGGATTACAGGCAAATGATTGTCTGCTCTTCTGAGCTGAGCCCGGCGTCCCTATCGCCGTTTCATTATTGTATTGTAATTTGTAAGGCCGCCTGTTTGTTGAACGTCAACGATCAGGTCACCATAACACAAACTTTCTAGAAAAACTGGTTGGAATCCTACTGCCTTCGAATAAGATGTGGTGCTGAAAATTGCCGAATACAGAGTAACAGGCAATTATGGCAACCCTTGTCAATCATACTGGAGTCGAGAAGTACCTTGGCAAAAAAACATTCATTGTTGGGAGGGGGGATAAAAAGTCATCACGTTTATATAGTGCACTGCTCTGTCCTTCCTGTCAGGACTCTGCGCCCTATCGTCAAGGTACAGCATTTGCATCGTCAAAGTCTCACAGCAAACATACCGTTGGAAGTACAGAACAACAAAAATAAGGGGGCGCAGAAAAACAACGCATTTGATCATGCCTGAGCGTGTGCCTGGCAGTGCAGCAGCACGGGCGGAGTCCCGTAGCTTTTGAATGGAGTCACTGGTACACTTCCAAAACTGCGGACTCATTCACCACACATATAGCAAGGACCAGTATCCACAAAGGTGAATGTAATGTATGCCTTCATATGTTTTGTTCTCACCCGCGTCACCAACTGCGGCTAAACTTTGTTGGTGCGTGCCATGAACCAACTGCCATCTCCTCTGTACATATACTCCCTGAGATGCGGTGGGCGTGGCTGCGGGCTTCAACTAGGCCTGGCTGTGACAGTGCTCCTGGTGAAATATTTTCATTTTGGGAAAACTGTGGACACAGGACAAGGTGACAGTTGTCTCAAGTTAAAATATATTAGGTTGTCGCATAAGTTCTTATACACGACTTTTTTGTAAATATCTCGCAAAAGTGAACCAGCGCTGGAGATTAGTGTATGCGAGCGGAGTGGAGCCGGGCATTCACTACTCGACGCTAGCGCTCAGGCAGCTTGTCGATTCCATCCTTCCAGAACGAGAGAGGCTGGGACTTGAAGAAGGCGTCGAGCGCCTTTCTGACCAGATCCAGTGTTTCGAACTTTCCGTCCAGATAGCGCTGCAGGTGGCTGAACAGCCAGTAGTCAGAAGGAGCGAGGTCAGGGCTGTAGGGAGGGTGGGCGACCATCAGCCATCCGTACTTCTCCAGCTCGGCCTGGGTCGCCTTTGCAGTGTGAGGTCGGGCGTTGTCATGGTGGAAGTAGATTTCCGCATTCCTTCCACGAGTACGGTCGACGTGATCTTTCAATTTCCGCGCACGTATGTGGAAGCGTCAATCGTCTGTCCCTTCTCCAGCAGCTCCCAGTACTCCATGCCTCTTCTGGACCACCAACAGGACAGGAGAACCTTTTTGGGGTGAAGGTCGGCCTTTGGGGTGGCTTCTGGCTGTTCCTTTGTCGACCCACTGCCGCTTCCTCACAGGGTTATCGTAGAGGACCCACTTCTCATCTCCAGTGATCATCCGAGTTGAGAAAGTGAAGCCCTCTTTGGAAAGTGAGGAGAGAAGTGCCACGGTGCGGTCACGCCTCGCTCGAGAGTTATAGCGGAGAGTTCGTGTGGGAACCATCGACCAAGCTTTGCTACCTTGCCGAGCTTTTCTAGTCCACGTGCAACCGTCGAATGATAAGCATGGTCGCCATTTTCTAGTCCACGTGCAACCGTCTAATAATCATAGCTAAGCATGGTCGCCATTTCTCTGGTGGTGAGGTACGGGTCCTCCTCCACGGTGGAACGTAGTACTTCCAAATCCAACTCCATCGGCCGACCCGACCTCGGAGCATCTTCGAGAGAAAAGTCTCCTTTCTTGAATTTGGCGAACCAATTCTTGCATGTCATGTAAGAGATGACGTCCTCACCGTATGTATCCACCAGCTTGGTATGGGCTTCCTTTGCATTCCAGCCGAAATCGTGGAGCAAAACCAAACAGTGGCGCAGGTACGTTTTGTCACAGTGCAAATTGTGCGACATTGTGTACTGCAAATGCAAGCTCGGTGAGTGATAGCAAGTGTAATAAAAGAGTATAATGTACATGTCACGCATGACGACCATGACGTAATACCAACATCCATGCGAACGAAATAGGAGAGGATCAAACACGTGTATAAGAACTTATGCGACAACCTAAATTAGGGGTAACCTATCCTATGTCATGTTGAAAGATTGCCAACGCCTACTTCAACGTATCAAGGGATAAGGAAGTGTACACAATAGCCTTAGCTGGGATTCCCGCGTATTCAAACCACGAATTAATGTTTTCTCTATTTATGCTGTAGTGAACTCCTGTTTTCTACTTTATCAGCATTTTAATGTAGATTTTTGCATAAACATGAAAACACTAACAATTTCGCAATCGGGATCAACACGAGGCAGCACTGCAAGACATCAAGCAAAGCCATTAAACATCAATAGCAACTCTGAAACCAAATAATTAAAGTCAAAAACGATAAATAAAAACCGATTATCACAGTCTTCTGTTCAAAAAACTACATTAAAATGTGATAAAGTAGAAAACAGGAGCTCACTATCAGATAAATATGAGAAACAAAAAGAAGAGGGTTGAATACAGAAAGAAAAAAACATAAAAGCTGGAGTTTGGTACAACTGTAGCGCGACGCTGTGGCGCTACGCTGGACAACACCTCACCTGGTATGAAGATGATCCCACAGTACCGAAGTGCACAGCGTTTCCGAAGTCTGCCAGCTTCAGTGTTCCCTCCTGAATATCACGTCTCTCCTATAATAGTTCATTCGAAAGCAACAAAAAAATAGTTATTCTAAAGCAACAAAGAATCCTCATCACACCTACCAGCGTGATTAAGGACCAAATTGGAAGGCTTGATATCAAGGTGGATAATTTTGCAATTACAGAGGCAGCTCACCGCCGAGAACAATTGGTACGAGTATAACTGAAATTCAATATACTCTACTATAAGTAAGGGACGGAACAAACCATTGCGTTCTTTTAGTAGTTCTCTACCCATATATCTTTCCTCTTCTGATTGAAAACTTTCTTCATCTTTAAGTATTGTACAAAAAAATAGCTAGCTTATTTTGGAATTGGGTACTGCGCTTTGCGATGGGAGCTTTCGAGAAGTGCGAATTATGCGGAGACTTTGTGCAAATGCAAACGATTTCATGATCAGAAATGTTGGGTTTTGTCGATAGCGGTTCGTATTCGGTAAGAAGGAAGTGGCCGACTTAAGTGACAATTCTATCGATTGCGGTATTTTCCATCAAATTATTATTCACCTGAGCGTCGAGAGCATCAAATCGTATGCCTTTTTCGCGCAATTTCTGCACATCGTCAGGGAAATAGTCCAGCACCAGACAATGAATAACCTGTAAGAGAAAGGTTCTTATGGATCCTGCACTCTCTTTGAAGAAATCGGAAGACCGAGGGCTCCTTCAGTCTTGATTTGTACTTTATACTGAGAACCAGATTAAACGAATAAAAGGCCTGTACCACAGTCTTGCCCGCTGCGGATGCTAGGGCGTGTCAGTGGGATGGAGGGCGTGTCTGGCATGGCTCTGGCGCGTCCAGTTGTTATTTCATCAGTACTTCAAGACAAGGGGCAACTATTGGTGGAACGTTGGCTGGCACAGCTCCAAACACAGCCCCTCTATCACGTTCAAGCATCCGCAGCCGCATAGGACGGTATTTTTGAAATTTTAGCTGGAACCTTAGTTTGGTGAGCACCACTGTATCTGTAAACATGGTTCTACGCCTGAATAGGTTCGGCTCTGCCTGTCTTATGCCAGGATCTTCTTGCATTTTTGAAAACCAACTCTATCGTCAGGAAGGACCTCATTACGCAAAAAGCATCACCATCATAGTAAGAAGGACCATTTTGAAGAAGTGAAGTTTGGCGACGGGGGGGGGGCGCATTTTACACACTTTCGTGGCTTCACTAGTTCCGGATTACAAGTCTCACTCTGGTGAAACCTGTGAACTCTTGTGAAGCTGGAGCAAGCTCGTCAAGCCATCATGGTGAAACCTGTCAACTCGAAAGAGACTGTCTAGTAGGTCGATACGTCGATATAAAGTATCAGAAGTGCAAACCTCCCACTAGAGTGGGTCACGGTTGACCCTTTTGTGAAGAACAACTAAGACCGCTGGCATAGTCGCCACTCTTCCATATTGTGGCCGACATAGGGAACCCATTGGCTTCCTGAACGACAGACAAGGCAGGAGATGAAGCGCAAGATAAGATGTTACTGAGCCCCTCAACCTAAGTCATGTGCGGGTTGGGCTGTTGCCTATGGGTTCTCAGACTAACAGTAGAGGCTAGGTAGCCGCCCACGCTCAAACCTTAATCAGGCAGTTGTAGGTAGTCGGCGGTCGGTATATACTCTAGACTTTGTGAGTGATATGGCATGGAGGAATCGCACGAAGGGTCCAATGAGAGTGTTGGATAAGTAGCAGGCAGCTAGTCCGGGAGCAAGAATCTGGTCCGATAATAATATCGTACATAAGTACACAAATGTTATTCTACTTTCTGAGATGTATTTGAAGTCAAGGTGTGGCTTCACTATATATCAGAGTAACGGTGAACATTGATCACTTCTTTGTAGTGAATAAATGAAATCGTGCCAGAATGCTAGGCCATGGATTGTAGCGTCCTGCAACATCTTGTACGCAAGCAGCTCAGAACTCGAGTGATCAAAAATGATTGAAGGTTTTCGTGGGGATGAGGGGCTATCCTGGACTTCTTCACCCTCTGGGCCTCACCAAAACACTTTATGGCCTGAGCCCACAGTTGTTCCTCGCAGCTTCAGGCACGAATTTCCCGACATCCACAAGTTCTTGCTTCTTCATGGGCAAGCTTTCGTAGCCATACCATAGTAAGAACCCTGATCGACAGGACCTTCGTTGTGAGTCACTCTCGTGCACTCATTCGTCCGAAGTAATAAATCGGTAAAAGTGTGCCTGAAAAAGCCCCCAAAATCCTCCTTCAGCGAATTCTTTCTCTTGCCATACAATAAGGATTAGATGTTTCACATCCTATGACTACCCTTTTTCTCACTTATGGTTAGTGGGATAGAATAATAATCCTATCTTGCCATTTCTAAAGACAGGTTGAAGCCCGTTCGAAGCCAAACACCATCTTGCAGAGGATGGTGCAGTCCACAATCGCAGAAAATTTATCACCTTCGCAGCCTAAACTTACGTGACACGATCCTGCTGCGAAAAGCAGCCACCGCCCCCCCCCCCCACACCGCTCGTCACCGTCTTGTCAGTCGCTTTCATTTCTTGTGAGCAAAAATCTAACTGTGATGTCTCTCAGTTATTTACTGTCTCGCCCTATCACGATCTGTTTCTCCTTTCGAATGGTATGCTCACTGTCACTTCACCGTAGGCTCAGATAATGCTTGTAACAAACAAGGACCTCGTTTGATGTATTTTCGATACCTTTTGCTTCTTCTTCACTGTTGAATTACTAAGCAACTTGATCGGTAACTGCGTCACCTGCCTTCAAGTTTCTATGAGTAATGCTCAAGCAAGCTCCAGTACCTGCTTATCAATTTTTCTTGTAAAGTGGTAGAGGAGCGTGACGACATTTGGATGAGGAGGAATATGTGACAGCACTTCAATCTCGGGATATAGCTGATCCTTAGCAATAATAACATTTTTTGGTTCCCTGGAAGTTGACAATTTAGTGTAGCATGCAACGGAGTTAATCAAAGTCCGCCGTTATAGCTTCCATGGTTAGCAACCACTGTTCCGCCCACCGAGTTTTTAATGTTATGGAAAGTGAGGCTGTTGGGACCATGGAGTAGTGAGACGACAGGCACACTAGCTAAACCTAGTTGTGCGCACGCAGTTCTCTGAATGACATCGGGTATTGTATTATGTATGGGGCTTTTCGACAGATTCCGATAAAGCCGAGCAAAGTGCCTTCTCCTCAGTGTCATCATATTCACCCTGTCGGAGGCAAGTGTGACTATAAGGTCGGGCCTCTTCTAACAGTTCAACATTTCTTTTACCTTGCAGTCATCACAACGATGGAGCAGGGCACGCCATCGTTGTGATGATCACAACGGCGGGAGGGGGGTCGTATTTGACCGCGAGGGAGAGTGGGTCGTACTTGGCCTCAGAAAATTTTTTGATTTGACTTCTCTTGTTTCACGAAAAGGGGGGGCCGTACTTGGTCGTGGTTGGGAGAGGGACTGCCAAAGATCTATACAACTACTACCAGATGAAAATGATAAGTCAAATCCTCGACGACCTCCCCCCCTCCCTCGTTGATAAATTCTTGGCTAAAAAAGGGACACAACGCGATGGCGTGCCCTGCTTATGAGCCGAGATGTTGTTCGTGCGCACAAAAAAGCCTCGTCATGCTGTTAGAGTTGGCGCCTTCAAGATAGTCACGAGAGAACATTAATTAAACAAACCATGAATTCTTAATTGCAACTTTTCGTGTTTCAGGCTCAACAAGATCTGCTAGATAGACGTTCGAAAATCGACCACTCCCGCAAACGCGTTCGCCTAGGATAACAATACAATTTTCGGCGCAGTTCGGCGAGGGGGCATTTTTACTTTCACTGCTTTGATACTTTCGGTTTACAAATCTCACTCTGGTGAAACTTGTGAACTCTTGTGAAGCTGGAGCAAGCTCGTCTAGCCACCATGGTAAAACGTGTCAACTCAAGAAAAGGCTATCTAGATGGGTCGACACATCAATGGAAAGCAAAATGCCACCCCTCCCGGCGCCGAACTGTCCCCAATTTTCAACCAAACATGTTCCACAAATGGTAGGTATGTCTAATGTGAGTGTATGTATTAGGCTGTAAAGAAAGTAATGTTCCATTTGCCACTACGTGGCTTTGATCTGTTTTTCAGCCAATTTGCATTGATTGAGGCAAGTGAGTGGTCATCGATAGAGGAGGAAAGGCGCTACCAATTACATTGAGTTCTCACTGAAGTATAGAAAGTGCCCTCCAAAGTACCTTTGCAATTGTGCCATCTGAACCCCACTTTCGCCAGGTCTTGCTATCTTACTCCTTTCTGACTTCGACCTTGATGAATCCAATCTACGCCCTCTGTTTGTTTATATACCAGTCGGATCACCCGGCTGTCGCCGGGTGCTCCTCCTTCTTTATCACGGCCCGGCTTCGCCGGGCCGGCCTGGCTTCGCCAGGCACTCTTTCTTTAGGCGAGGTAGAGTGTGCAAAATACGCCAAACCGTCACAGTTCATTTTCCAGCAAAATGTAGAAAAATAGTTGAAAATAGCTCGAGCAATGGGTTAAAGTTGGATCAGCGAGTCGAAGTTGAAGTTGAACCGGCGCTATGATATTCGTGTCAAAGAGTTAGACGCACACGCACGGACATAGCCGAATATGGTAGGATTGTAACCGTTGTCCCAATGTAGCGCTGAAATCTATCCTTTGGTCCACTCTTTTCTCGGAGTTAGTACCAAAAATCTCCATAACCCTCACACGAAAATTCA
>MU913561.1:6576-27735 GCA_036418165.1 Cooperia oncophora | reverse complement strand
ATCGTAGTGGCTTATTGAATGCGATGTGGCCTATACAATGACTTGCGGGAGGCCAGTCGAGGTCCAGTCAGTGCTCTTATCCTCCCAGACAGATCTGGTATCAATTTAGCATTTCCGGGGGTAGAGGGCTTGGTTGGCCTAGGGAGGAGTCGACAGGGAATTTGAACTCAGGACCGCGCAAGTGGTAAGCGTGCCCTTGCCACTACACCACCTCCGCCTCTCAGGTGGAACATATAACCACAGAATCATCAGTTTTTCGTTCTTAGTTTTTGAACGGAGAACTTTGGATTGGAACAAAGTATTCATTCATTCTTGTACCCTTGCTAGTCGCACTTAACGATGACTCTGCTGATCGGCGATTTCATTCTTTGACGCGAGTTTTTGCTTTTATCATTATCATTTCTCGCATCTGAGCTGATACAGCACTGCAAAAAAGCGGCAGACGACGAGCGGCCGCGTTCAGCGGCTATCGGCACTCGGAGTGCATCGCCATCGCCTGTTCAAGTGAACTTCTTACTGTATTTGTCTGATCGTCTTTCCTTCGTCCATCTTCACCATGGACGGAACCGATATCGACGCTGTTCCACATATGCCCTACGATGGCGGAGCAAAGTTGGATTCTCTGAGATATGTGGACGACTGTAGCCCCACAGCGGCATCAGAAGAACCCATAGGAGTCACTGGAGTCACTGGAGAGAAGACGGCTAAGGAGGACAAGTGCCAGAATTCCGCACCCCACGAACTCAACGAAGTGCATGAAAATAAATGGAATCACTCTGTTGCGAAACCGCCGGAACTCATTTCGGATTCGAATGAAGTCAAAAATGCAGATGAACACCACGAAAAAACTACCGACTACGTCGTACAGTCAATCGATGGACCAACTGTTGAAACACTTGATAAGGAAGAAAGAAAGATGAATGAAGACCGCCTCTACAGCGCGAATCAGGGCAAAGACGACTGTGACCCTGGTGCAGGAAAAGTAGCGGACAAGTTGCCGTCGGACGACACTACACGAGAAGTTTCTGAGGTTGGTAAAAGCCAGGAAGTTTGCTCTGCCCAGGACACACTTCAGGATTCCCTTGCACCAGCTAAAGAGATTTCTGAAAGGTCTGAGGAGCGGTCGACCGCTGAATGCGTGAACAATGTGGGATCAGCTTCAGCTCCCCGGGAGCAACCGACCACTATCGTGGAATGCGATGTGATTGTTTCCCGAGAAGGTACTGCTCTGAAGGGTACGAGTAAATCGTTCCTCGAAAAGTCGATGAATCAAACAGCAGTTTCTGTTGAAATAGCGATGAATCAGGCAACAAGTGACTCGCCTAGCGAAACTGCTCGCTCTCA
Organism: Cooperia oncophora; assembly: GCA_036418165.1. NCBI lineage: Eukaryota > Metazoa > Nematoda > Chromadorea > Rhabditida > Trichostrongylidae > Cooperia > Cooperia oncophora. The sequence continues at coordinate 26,391 of MU913561.1, read as the reverse complement.
AGAAGGGTCACCCACAAGGAAAAAGCGTCCCACACTCAAGATGACACCACGGCGGCGTCGAGCGATTCGTTGACACCGCCAGAAAAGCCGACTCGCAGTCACGTCGCTGTAGACGGTGCAATGCCATCGAGGCAGTGGTATTGCGCGTCACACTTTTATCTCGGCTTCCTGTCCGACTACACCGCCGACTGCAGACGGAACTCATGCTGCTGATGTCCTGACCACCTTCAACTGCCAGAGAGCTACGAATGGGATCAGTGATGGCAGCCATCTATATTTCAGTCGGACTAACCGATGAATGTCGAGAGCTGATGCGAATGGGAGATTGTCGTTTTCCGACGTTGGCCGAGGACGCGCGACCAGGCGCACGCTAGAGGTGGGCGCTGTTCGGAGAGAATTTTCATTTCTCCCTTGGATTTAATGGGGAATTTCAAAGGTCCTGGCATTGCTTGACAATTGACTAAGCCTCATTTTAGGCAGCGTTCAGAAAGTGTTGGTGAAGATTTTTGACGTGATCAACTTTGCCATTTTGGCGATGCTTAAAAATATTCAGTAGAGTAGCCGATAGATAAAAGCGCCGGTGACTAACCTGCAAGCGTTCTTAAAAGTTTCATAGGAAAGTCTTCTCCCAGTAGAGATCTAGAGGGGGCGCTTGCATTTTTGATTGCTTTTTTTTGCTAGTTCCAACTGAACTACACACGCCTCATCTTGGTAAGCGTACCTGCAGGGTATCTTTCAAGCTGTAAACTGAGCCCCCCCCCTGTAGCGGGTAGCTTTGCACCAACTTATAGGTTCGCTGACAGGAAGCATTGAGTGTTGATATGACGGGAAACCCCGAAATCCCCACCAGGCGGAAGCGCCTTAGATTCTTCTAACTGTTGAAATATTTCTTTTGGGTTTTTCGTCTCTTCCGGCATGATTAGTTTGTTCCACGCTTTAAAAAGAGGGGCTGAATACGTGTGCAGCAGCGGACATCAATTCAATTCCCTGAATACGGTGCGTTGAGTGAAAGATCATATCATCATATGTGGAGATGGGAGGTCGTATATGACTTGGTAGGGAGAAAGCATCAAAAAAGTCTCTTATTCAAGCATCCTAAATTACCCGGCTGTTACTGGTGCTCTTTGCTTTGGAAGAGGCATATTTTAGGTCCTCATTTCACTCGCCCCGTGGGGGGGGTCCCCCCCCTTTTAAGAAAAAAAGGAATTCGGGAGCTCGTGCTAGTATAGCTCCGTTCGTGTGACGTACGTGGTCTCCAACTAATTTTCCTATTTCTTGGCATCTTCAGGCTCTCAAAGATCCTAACTAGATTCTTTTTGAAATAGTTTCATTTAACGTGTCCCTTTGTTTCAAGGTCTGGGCATTTGGTATTCGAAAGCTTTAGGATTGCGGTCAGTCACAATCAATATAATCCTTTTGAAACCTTCTCATTCACACCTCTGATTGTGTGGTTATCACTTTCGCCGTTCGTCCTTATCTAAATACATACTAACACCTGTACATCCTAGGCTTATGTGTCAAAGCAGTACTGTTAGCTTCAGAATTTGTACTCAGCGAGGAAGCCAAGAAAGGCGCCTTTGTTGAGGAATTCTCCATTGGAATCTTGTCGTATTTACATGTTCCCAGATGATCTCCGTTATCCTACCTGCGCCGGAGACTTTATCTAGGAAGCGGACCGGTGGAATGGAAATAATGGCGCCGAGGAAGAGGGGGGGGGGGGCTGGGAAGAGCAGGTAGGTGAAGGTGGACACTGAAGCTTAAGTATGAGTAGAAGGTGCAACGGAAAGTCGTGTGCAGGAGGACCAGATGCCCTCGTAGCCATGACGAACCCAGATCTTAAACAGCACCGTTGAGATCGGATCTCACGGACTCATGTAAGGTCAAGCCCCAACGCTCTAGTAGTCCGTTGGGCATTCTCTTTGCGCCAATTTACGCAAAAATGCATCTGGAGACAAAAGCTAACTCTTGAAGTACCACAGTAAATCGATCTCGGCTTGGATTAATCCCTTGGCGATACACCATGCATTCTACTTCCCTTTCAAAATGCTCTCCCCCCCCTCCCTCCAAAAAAACGCCTCAACGGTAATACTCGCTATGTTTTTTCGTCTAGCAGAGCTTGTACTGAACGCGTGATTTTAATACAGATATTTAGGTTGGATGTATTCTGAAAGATGGCATGAGCCCGGAGGTGCATCCGAAGGAGACGCGGTGGTGGTAACGGCGCCTCACTAAGCCAACCTTACCACCTTCCTCATTTAGAAGTGTAAAGAAGCGTAAATTCAAAGAAACATAGGTGCCAATAACCCTTGGAAGGCCATTTGAAGAACTCCCTCTATGAAATTAGAAGTTCTATAGTAGAGATAAGGACTTCTCTAGCCTGAAGGGAAAGGAGCTCCGAAGGGGTGAACCACTCTCATATACGGTATTTGTAACCAGACGATCTTAAGCTCAGCTTTGAAGATGCTTCTTCAATATGCTCACTCCAAAGTTATTGTCCCATTCAAAATTTTCCTCCCCGGTAAGTCTTCAAAATTGATGAACCCGCGAAGTTTCATCTGCTAAAGACGTTAACTTCCGGAATCTTCATCTGTCGAATCTCCCGGTATCTGTTCTATTGTGAGCTAAACTTATGAGTGTGACCCCCAAGAAATTCCAGGAGGGGGAGGACAAAGGGGAAATCGAAGAACGTCTGGAATTTCCTTGCATTTCATTTGGATGCGTCATCCCACGCATTTCTCCCAGCATTCTTTCCCGTCCAGCGAGAAAACGTCATGAAAACAACGTCATTATCCTTGCGGCGATAATACGTGGGGTTTCCTACGAACCCTATCTGGGACCTTACTCTCTTTGGTTTACGGACTTTGGGCTCTGCCTCACATAAAACCATAATGCGCCATTAAAACCGGTTTGCTGTTTCATAACCTCTTTACACATCCATGAGACGCAGGAGCATTGTCATTTTTACATTTTCGCGTACAGATTGGCGATCAAACAGGGCCCACGAACTGGCCTGGGAACTGAGGCTCCAAAGTCAAAACGTGAGCGTAAAATTCCTGAGCCCTCTTGAGAATGCGCCAAGCATATGACTTACCACCGGGATTTTGTACACGTATTTGACCTCGATACCAAACAGGTCACAGGGGGATGGACTGTCGAAATTGGGATGATGCAAGCAGAGCGGCATTGCAAGTAGTTGCGTGTGCATCGTGAACTAAGTGAATTCAACATGCAGTCATGATCCTGCAAACGATGGGGCGTGGATCGAAGGACTACCAAAACGTCTTTTCCAACAAGGATACCATACTGAGCCTGCCACAGTCGGCGGGAAAGTATGTTCCGGTTGAGTTTTAACTCACGCCTTTCATTCGCCCTGTCGTCTGAGGGGATCGTGATCTAAAGGCGCCGTACTAATGTGCAGTCGTGCTTGGTGCAAGATGTCAGGAGGCTAAGTTTAGCGCGCGCCTACCCTTTCTCCATAGACGTTGTCACTTGCCCGCTTCAACGCCTACCCGTTGTCACTTGCCCTCTTCAACAATTGGTGGAGAACAGCTGGCGCTGCTCCAGCCCCCTTCTGCATCCCAGCTTCTACAGCGAAATCGGCCCTAGAGTCAACCAGCAGGGATATAACCATGTCTGTTGTGTATTTGTATGTTTGTTTATCTGTGGATCTCCCAACCGGCACGCCAAAGAGGTGCACCGTCGAAGTAGGACCTGCGACAAGCAATTTCAAGCATGCAGGAGCATGCAGGTGCAGGAGTCTGGCGACGGGAGGGGGCATTTTGAACCCATCATTGCCTCCTTAGTTCCGGTTTGGCGAAACCTGTGAACTCTTGTGAAGCTGGAGCAAGGTCGTCAAGCCATCATGTTAAAACCTGTCAACTCGAGAAGAGGCTGTCTAGATAGGTCGACACGTCGATGGGAAGTAGCAAAAGTGCCCCCCCCCCCCGGTCGCCGAAATGGGCCGATGCACTTGAAACTGCCGCGCCATTGGCTATCGCGCAACAATGCGACAACAAAACCCATTCATTTTGTAATCTCCACGTTGTCCCTTCTTGAAACCTCGGCATGATGTCGAATATTTAAATACTTCTGCCAAACGAGGTTTTTAGATGACACCTTTATTGGCCTAACGTTTCGACCTTCTCGTCTTCTTCAGAGGCCTGAAAATGGCTCGAAGCTTTTAATTTGTTACCTACCCGACCAAACGCCCTTCCCACTCTAGCGTTTCCGACCTCGTTTCCCGAACGCTTCCCAAAAACCCGGCAATGAATCCTAACAACTCACCGAGGTATCACCGTGCGGAGCACAGCTCACGCAGCAAGTTAGTAGGACCAGTAAGGACGAATGAGACTGACTTGGGTCTCACTGTGTCGCATAAGTGCTCCGCACGGTGATACCTCGGTGAGTTGTTAGGATTCATTGCCGGGTTTTTGGGAAGCGTTCGGGAAACGAGGTCGGAAACGCTAGAGTGGGAAGGGCGTTTGGTCGGGTAGGTAACAAATTAAAAGCTTCGAGCCATTTTCAGGCCTCTGAAGAAGACGAGAAGGTCGAAACGTTAGGCCAATAAAGGTGTCATCTAAAAACCTCGTTTGGCAGAAGTATTTAAATATTCGACACCATTCATTTTGCTTTCGGAACCTCCCGCGGAACATCTAGACATCTAGTCACCTGAAAGAAACAGTGGAAATTCTGTTTTGGCTCCAGCAGCTTGTCCTGAGCGCAGAGTTCTATAATAAGATGTTACGGTGTTGAATCACCACTACTTCACTGGCAATTATGTGGGTGGTTCCCAGTAATCGATCAGTTGTGGAACAGTCCAGGACGAAGCTTTTTCCGCTAACTCACTGTCACTTCGGAGAGATAACAGGAGAGATAATTTCTGCAAAAAGGCTGCGTATTGCATACATTACATCGCACAAATGAATAACATTTGCACTTTGGTTGTGAATACTGGCTAGGAAGGGTTTTGTCAGATAGACCGTATAATTTTTGTATGGATGTGGAGACCCTTTTCTGCATAACAGTATCCGCTCTGAATGGTGACGTCACAGCATGTGGCTCGCTTACCAATGCACGACTCGTATTTCAAATCCTGAATCGGTTTTTGCCATTGCTGGACGGTTTTTATCCCCTTCACCTTCTTGGATTGGTAGTACATGGTCTTTGGGGAGCAAAGTCAAGCACGCATCAAAGAATCCTCGACAAGGGGATCCTACTGGACCAAGACATAGGGTGAGGGATCGTACGACCAGAGGTAGAGGTGCTGCCGTGTGTTGAGGGCAACTGCCTCTCCCACACCACGAACCTCCTCCTCGGCAGACAAGCCCACTAACTTTGCGTGGATACACTGCGGAGCTCGCATTCGAGGGGGTTTTTGACGCCGAATGCCTTCCCTTTTCATTTACTACAGGCTTTACCTATTCCATATGTGGGCTAACTTCTTCATTACTGGATAGTTATTCATATAGGAAAAAAGCATTTAGTATCTGTTATGTATTTAGCACAGAGTAGCATCTCAAGATAACAATAAAAATGGTACGAAATTCTTAGTCAAGGTGCGCCACGCATTCCCATTTTTTTGAAAATTAGCAGCATTTGAATGCCATCATAACATAAATTTGGCCACATCTGCACCCATAGACCCATAGCTAAAGGAAACAAAACTTAAAGGCACAGTTCGCGACCGCAAATTGCGGGAAACGGAACTCAAATAGGCACAAAAAAGTGCTAAGTATCTGATTAGCGGAGAAAAGCAGCAGAAAAAGCAGTCCGAAATGTTATAGAGAAAGATAACATAGTGGCTACTAGCTAGTAGCTAGCAGCCGGTGAGGGTCGGCATGGGCCTAAGGGGTGTCCATGGGCCTAATTAGTCAGCTTCTAGCGGAGTTCTTGCCGTTTTTCACATTTTGAAAGTAGCGCAGCCTCAAAAATCGCCTTCCGGATCGTCCGACACATTTGAGAGGTCATAGCCTTATTTTATCGCGGAATGTGCCTTTAACTCTGCCACATTTTTTTCTTCTGTATCCCTGACACATTACCATATACCATAGCAGTCTGTCGGAGCGATGTCAGGAGGCATGCAGCGAGCCCACCCGCAGCGTTTTCTTGTTGGTTCTTTTCTTCCTGAGCCGATCACTAGTATTAGAAAACGCGGCGAAGCTTGATCTTATTCCACGCCTCCTCACCCGCCCCGACTGGTTGCGACGATATCAACTGTTTTTGGTGGGAGACTGTCACAGTTGATATCATCGGTGGAGATATGCAAAACGCGGTAGAACTGAGAGGGACTGGTCGGTTGATTAATTTCTAATTATTTTCTAAGCATGATCAGCGGTCCTCACCATTGCACTACGGCACTACAGTATGACAGGGACATTTTTAGTAATAATTTCACCACTGAGTGACAAAAAGGGCACGAGCTCAATAAATATTGACTAAGTGACTAGCAAGAGTCATTGCCTAGCTCATGGTCAAGAGATCTGGTCCCGGTATGACATCATCCATGCCAACGGAACCTAGTCTCGCGCAGGGGTGGTTTTGTTAGCATCAGCACCGTCTGAGAGGCGAACTGACCTGATATCCGTTAGCCACCCTTTGAATGACTGTTTTTTCCTCCCTCCTTATTGCGTTTTTGTCTTTGCATGTAGACTTTGCTCACTTGAGGGCCAGCAAGTCGCTTTCGGGCGTATGAAATAATTAACAAATAAATAAACAGATCAATAAATAAAGACGCTTCCAATAGCCACTTTTGTCTGGATTCGAAGTCAAATGCATGGCGCACTTCAGAAGAAGGTCATCTCAGAAGCGACCACCTTCGTTAACATTTTTACCGCTTGCTTACCATTCGGTCACCTTTCGTTACCATTTGCAAACAGAATTTCAAGGGTTCATGAAAGTAGACTGCACTATCCGGTCTCTATTTGCCGTCGTATTATGCAAGTCTTAGGCTACGCTAGTTGGCCTTAGCGAGAAGAACGACTCGAAGTCAATAAATGTAAGAAATAGTCGCACTCTGCCCGTACGACGAGGTATGGCGTTCAGAGAAAGTGAACACGATAACAAACAGTCTCGTTATGGACCACAACATCTCAAATGTCATTTCATTTAATCTTCTGATCCACCGAGCCAGTCCCTCTATTGGACTCCTTTTCCCTCCAATGCTTTCCAATTCAATCACTGCGTGTTCTCCTGCACCTCCACTATACACTATTTACCTACAGATGCCAGGCTAGCCGCTGTCCTATCGGGTTGAGTTCTACTCTCCTGCGAAGACCTATTACTATGTTCTGAAGCTAATTTTCAAATTCCCATCGCGTGGAGATGCGGGCAAGAGTCTGTGATGAAAGTCGTTAGTCTGCTCTCGAAGGCTCGGTCCGCGTTGGTATACAAGTTGAAAATGTGGCGTCGGGAGGGTAGTGTGGTCCGCGGGACCTTGTACCAGTTTCGCGGCAAAAAAATTGCAAGGGAGGGGCGCTATAGCGCAATATAGGTTCAGTGACGCCTCCTTTTTTCCAGTGACTCCGCCTCCAGACTCCGCCTTCAAGGCCCGCCTTTCAGTGAAAACGAAGCTGCAGGACGAAAAAGCATGAAAATGTACGGTGTAGAGTTCTTATCGGGGAATCAGCTGTGCGGATGAGGGCGTAGTGTTGGAGATGGAGTTCATTGGGCACGTACAAACTGGGATCAAAATGGGGTTCTGTCTATCAGGTAGCATGCTTTTTATGCTTTCCTTCACTATCGAGTTACACAGCACCTTGTCTTCTATATGCAAACCCCTAATCCACTGTCTCTGCTAGCAGATGATCGCGGGTTTTGTCTTCAAATACGTGAACGCTGTGCAGCGGCAATATAAGTCAGTGGAAACTAATATGGTAGCTGTTACAGGTTTGCTGAGTTGAGAGCGAAAAAGTTCTTTCAGTAGGGACTCGAACCTAAATGCTGCGCTGCTTTTCTGAAAGGCGTGCTGCCCATTGCACCATCAGGGGAATCTGCTCTCTCTCTCTCATCTTATTGTTAGTGATATTTATCAGAGCTTCTACGAATATCATGACCATTTGGCACAATACGATAACTACTTGCTGTCTCGAGTGGGGCACGTCGTACCTTGAATCCCCTAGCGTAGGGGTCGCAGTTGCTCTGAGTGAAATGTTTTCGGTTGTTGACATTTCTCTGTTGTTCATGTTCCAGTTTCGCTATATACCCCTGTCACAGCCTCGCGCTGCTTCGCTGGACGGTGGAGAATGTTTAGGAAAAACTGGTAGAGAGGAAGGTCGTACCAGAGGGGGAGCAAATCTGAGGGGTTTGCATTTTGCAGAATTTCTCCTCAACGGCAGGATGTGCTCTGCAGCCGACGTCATTTCATGTACAATATTCTGTAGGCCAAAGTGGCACGCGTCGGATCTGATACGGCATGTAAATATTTAGATCTTGCATAGAATGAGTTCAATCCGCTGTGAAAAGATCGCTCTAGCAATGAATGAGTTATGGCGCCCACTTTTTTTTCAAGCGCAGTTTTTCGATAAACGGTTTTGCAAAAAAACGCCCCATGATAAGTGCCGAGCACTTTGCTCTGAAAGCTTCGTTTCATTAGGTTGTCCCGAAAGTTCGTGACCATTTTTAGGACCTCGTATATCTTCTGACTAGGAATTGGAAAAAATTGGATTATTTGAAAGTACCAGTCGGATCGCCCGGCTGTCGCCGGGCGCTCCTCCTTCTGTGACATGGCCCGGCTTCGCCGGGCCATGCGGATTTGCCGCGTGCTAAGTTAAGGATCGTTGACCAATCACACTGTTCAGAGGAATCTTCTGCATCAGCCAAGAACTGAAAAGCAGCGCTTACCACTACACTTACCTTTACGCTTACCACTATGCGCACTACCGCATTCAGCAGTGGAACCCTTTAAATGGCCTTCACTGAGGTTGCTGATGGAAGATAATTGTGGTAAGAGTGATAAAGTCAGTTGCTGCTGTTCATAACATCTCTGTAAACAAACCACATGCATTTGGAATAGAGCTGGCTTAGCGGTCGTACACGTGTCGTTACTAATAAGCGTAGGATAGTTTGTTGTCATGAGATGTAATTGAGTTCATACGCCGGTACGTTTGCGGAAATCCGATCGCGACTTGTATGTTCGGCCTTTGATATTCATTTTGCGTCGTATTTTTTTTTTTTTTTCTTGTGATCATACTCTATTCTCTGTAGTTTTGTGTCTTTCAATGTATTTTTTTCGATCGCATTTTTGTTGGAGCGGTGATAGCAGATTCCCATATCACCTTGTCAATTTAGCTCCTATCACTTCCGTACCCGCCAATAACGCTCCCGTCCCGTATCACTATCATATCACCCTGTATCGCCTCTCGGATCAGAGGTCCCACTGTTGCTGTAACCTGCGTTACGAATCTGATGACCCTCCCCTTCCGAGGCCGCTTACCGTATCTTATCAACTGTTATCACTTTCTGTCGCCCGCCAATAATGTTCCCGTCCCACACCCTATATCACCTCACGGATCTTCCCACTGTTGCTGTAACCTGCGCCACGAATTTGATGACCCTCCTCTTCCGAGGCCCCTTATCGGATCTTATCAACTGTTATCAGCTTCTGCCAGCCCCACCCTACGGCATATCAGTACTTGAAATCATGGTCCCGCCGTTGCTGCAACTTGCCACGAATTCGGTCACCCTCCCTTTTAAGGCCCCTTATCGAATCTTATCAAGTGTTATCACCTCCTGTCACCCACAAAAGTGTTCCCGTCCTGCCATGTATATCACCTTGAAATCACGGTCCCACACCTGCTGCAACTTGCGCTACGAATTCAGTCACCCTCCCCTTCTACGGCCCCTTATCGTATCTTATCAAGTGTTATCACCTCCTGACACCCACCAAAAGTGTTCCCGTCCTGCCATGTATATCACTTCTTGGAACTGTCATCCTATCTTTTCTGCGACGCTCGCTATGAATTTCGTGACACACACACACACACACACACACACACACACACACACACACACACACACATAGCGGATTATATATAGTAGGATCTTAGAAATGACCCAGCTGCTTTCTCGGCACGGCACCAGAACGCTTCAGGAAGCAAGGCAACCATCTTTTGCCTGGTGGTTGGCAACAACTTGCTGATGAAGGCGACATATATATTGTTGACCAACATTGTTTCTCACTGGAATAAAAAAAGTTCGAAATGGTCGCGAATTTTTGGGACGAACTAATACGTAGATGTGAGCCTGTCTTGAAGAGAGGTTCATCAAAAGGCGGACGTCGCCCATTTTTTTCAAGCTGAAAAATTCCGGATGCGATCTTCCTTCTTCTCTCCCTCAGAATCGAAAGAAACTTACTTAAGCGGGTTATCAGGTCTGAAATATCAGTCTCACTTTTGCGATTTCACAGTGAGTGAAAAACATGCTGCGGCAGCCATATACCGAGAGTACGCCTCAGGCCGAGTTCACACTTCGTGACTCAATCGCGCGAGCGTCCGAAAACCCGGCAATGTTTGGATCTATGCAATAATCGAAAAAGCTCTATCATGAATGTGACTGGATTATCATTTCAGCGCTCCAATGACTAACCGTGCTGCGCGGTGCACCTCTTATATCTTAGAGAGAACAGGCGTGGCAACGGAATAGAATGGGTTACTCATGAGGTATTTCAGTTTGAAACTACTGTTCTGTGTTGAACAGTGAAGTGATCACAAAATGAAAATATCTCTGCAAGAGCACAGCCCCCTCCACGTTTAGTTGAGCTGCACAGCCACGCCTACCACGTTTCAGGGATTCCGAGTATACGTCGCATTCTCGCAAATTTCAAACCGCGCGACGGAGTCGCTCGAGTCGTGATGTATGAACCCATAAGTAGCCTCACCCACATGGGAAGATCCTAGAAGATCCATCATCTTTGACCACAAATGCGGAGCGCTGACTTCATTCCTGTAGGACAGACTCACATCCTCTTTCGTCTTTTGGTCCATCTTCCTACGCTCTCATACCTGCTCTCTCTCGTACCCTGGCAGTTCCTTACCTCTCGAGGGGGTATTTTCGAAAGTGTCTCTACTATTCTATTCCTACTCTTCTATTTTCTGGCGATTCAACGAGCTGATTAGCATTTAGTAGTTCATTTTTCGGCTCCAAATTCTCGAGTAGTAATCGCGGGATGCAACTTTGTGCACACAGTGGCTGTTGTTTTCTTAAATTGAGCAAAAAATGTCTAAAGTTGGGCTGATAGCCGGTGACACCTGCCCATCTTACGGCCTGTAAAACCGATACGAGTCTAATTATGGTCACATATTCCTCAAGGAGCAAGGGAGTTTCGAACAATCAAGAGAGCGCTCAACTGATCTCATCTGCCCCTCGAGTGCCCCGGGCATTGGACTTTTCTTTGTGGAGGTGGAGCCTTTAGTGCATACGCAGTGGATAGCGATAGCTAGCGGCGCCCAGGTTTAAGTTTTTGTCCTCGTAAACGAGTCTGATAGCGCGTTACGTCCAGTCTCAACGGCTGTTATCTGGAAGATATCCTGTATAAGAACTAAATGAGAGAACCTGTCTGGGAATGTAGAACGGCCTGTGCGGTCAAAAAATCTGAATGATTTTACACAGTTACCACTATGTTTATTCATATTATTCATTCACGTGACTTCCCGATCCTTAGAGGGAGTGCTCAATAGCGCAGCAATTTCTATCTTTCAAACAGAGTAATTTGAGAGTTACCAGTTGGCCTACAACCTAATTCTCTACAAGTTGAGCGCTCGCCCGATCGATGACCGCTCAGCGAACTACAATTCTTCATATTACAGTGGTAAAACTAGAATCCAGCCGTTCAGTTCGTCTTGCACTGCTCAAAGTAGGCAAGGGGAGGCGAGGAGGGGGTTAGGGTAGTAACAAGTGAGCTACTCGCTACTACGATTGGTCCACGGATTGTGGACTGGATGCAAATTCGCTTGGGCTAGCTAGGCGTAACTCTCCAAACTCCTCTGTCTTTAAAGGAAACCAACTTGAACATCGTCCAGCCCCCATTACTCGTTGTATGGGCCCAGCCCATGCATTCAAATGCCATTGCGATTCAAAATGAAGTTCCAGTGCGTGGCATCTGAGCAGTTTTCTATTTCATTGCAAGCATCATAGCTAATGTCACCATGGAATTGTAGGTCCGCCTTCTTCAGAGAATCGTTCCTTTCCATTGCGACTGACCTAATTTCTTATGAATCATCGCCGGGCTTAGCCAGCCAGCGACAGTGTCGATGCATTCGCAACCTGTAGGTTTTTCCTCCGAACCGGTTCCCTACGCTACATGCTTTTCCATTTTCATCATTTCCCAGCTATCATTCCAGTGCATTTCATGCGGTATTAGCTTGGACTACGAATCGTAGAGGCGTGTCTCAATCTGCTACTTCAGCTCCTTACGTCATCTTTTTTTCCTTCTTTTTTTGAAACTCACTTTGCACTGTTCTCGAACCACTCCCCAGCTGAAAGTCATCCAGTTGACAGTGTGGGATTTCCAAATATTGCTTCGGAAATTTAAACTAGGAAGCGTCAGGTCTACGTTCGCGTTCTAATTTCGGCAGCCGTTTTATCCGAAACTCTTCTCTCTCCGATGTTCTTGAATCTCACGAAGAGGGCACGTCTTGCCGTTGAGGGAAAATTTTGCAAAATACCGCAGCCCCTGCCCCTTCAAGTGTCCTCCTTCGGTACGGCCCAATTTCTCTTTTCGGAGAAGTCTTTCTTCAGAAAACGCCTTCCAGCGGGGAGGGGATAGCGCGCATGAAACGGGGAAAAACAAGAAAAGACAACATTAAAAACGTTTCACCAAAAGGCAACTACGACCCCTCCCTTCGCCCAACGAATACGACCTCTTCGCCGGTAATCACCAACGTGCGACGTGCTCACAAATTACTTGAGAACTATGCCAGAACTTCAAGCCCAATCTTCGATGCCGTGGAATTTTCCTCTTGCTAAGTCGCCAGTTTGATGAAAAAGTCGCGCTGACCATTTAGTGCCCAATCATTGAAATCCAGTTCACATTTTGTCGAAATTTTTTTCAGCGATAGATTTGGTCGAAAGTTTGCTCCCTGAGGTAGTCCGTCTCATTGAAAACGAGTATCAAATTCATTTGGCTGTAAGTACTTGGTAAATACTTCATTTGCTACTGTCACCGAATGTCGACCATAACCTGTCCTGAATCGCCCATTTCGAGGTGGTAACCAAAGTTATAAGGCTCTATAAGGACTACTTGTGGCATATATAAACAAACCAGGGGCACAACCAGGGGGAGAAAATCATCGTCTGTTAAGCAAATATTTCCTGTATGTTCTCGTAAGATGAGAGCTCCATACTAGTAAAGTCGTACGTTGAGGAATAACCAACGCAACATAGTAGCATTGGGCCAATCCAGTTCGTGGCGCCTTGAAGAGGCCAGAAAACTGCCTAAGTATTTCGGCTAGTTGAAAATGTATCGATCGGCCGAACCTTCCCGTGCTTGAAGATGGCTTGTTTTCTGGAGTAAAGGTGAAGGAGAAGGAAGCAACAGAATTCCCTGGAAAGGTGATAAAAAGTGGGACGATGGATGAAAAAAGCATAGAAAGGTCAGTACTAGATGGTGGAACGGGTCAAACCCGAGGAGAACAATTCGGGAAAGGGCTCGTATTTTCCAAAAGTTTTCTCCAGCGGCAGGATGTGCCTGAGTACGGTACTTATAATAGTATGAATGAATTATACTGATTTGTTTTGTATGCTTGCCCTTATAAACGATGTGGTATGAAGGGCAGAATTTCTTGAGTAGTATCGACGAGAATCTTCATAGCCCCATGGACTTTTGTCCTATACGTATAAGGGATTGTAGTACGCAGGACAGCGGCACTGCTTTGATTAGGCAACAGTGCAGAATGGGTTGATTCCCCCGGCCCTAGCTGGGTCCAGCTTCCATTTCTCTCATTGTTGATAAGATCGCCAATTGGCTGAACGTATTAGTGGGGCGCAAATATGGCACTTGGCTCCATCGGTTGGCGCCGTAAGTCAGGGTAAACATTATTCGTGACGTGGTGGAAATGGTATTAAGGTAAACCACGAACCTCCCCCTGCCGAGGAAGGGTAGTGACCGCAGACCCAGATGAGGGTCACTGCAACCCCCCACATCCCACACCCTTACCTACCAAATTTTCCCCCATTTTCCAGTTTTTTCCTACAGTTTAGAAGAGAGTGAGAGGAGTAAGGGGGGTAAATAGCAACATGTAAACGGAAAACTTTTAGATTTTCCCATCGTGTCCACCTTCCTACCACTATTTTCGACCCCTCTCTCCATAATCCACGGAAAGTACGAGCCCACTATTGTTTCAGACAATGATCTACCTCTGGCCGTAATTCCATTAGCGGCACGGGTCAACGATCTAACAGGGGCCAACACAAGTCCTCAAAACTGGCATGACCACAATCGCAATACTGACTGATCGGCTCCAAAAAACTCCTTTTTAATTTTTTCTTCTTGTCTTTGTATGGCCTTTATAACACATCTCATCTGGCCACAGGATATGCGGTGGACTCAAGGAACCTATTGGTCAAAGAAGGAAATCACCAGTTGTTGCATCTAGCTGCCTAAATTTTCTCCCGTTATCCTTCGTCTACATCATTTGTACCTGATCCTTGTTCTCCCCCCATGCGTTACGTAAAACAGTCGTGGGCCAACAGATGAACAAACCTACATCCAATAGATGACAAACCCTATCATCTCATGTTGTGCGCTCACAAATCGCCGTCCATTCAACTCGTTTCGCCGACCGATTATTCAGCACAGATCGATATGTTCCCCCGTTTATAGAATCAAATAACACTCGTGGTTCCACACTATCACATATGTTGCATAGTTCTCCTATAGGTGTCACTCGGTGGTGACGAGGCTTCTATCCCCGGGTTGGTTGAGTGGTGCTAGACCTGTCTGAGAGGATAAAAACACCCATTAGATGGAGTCTTTGCCGCTTACCAATCCTCTTCGGGGTGCGACACGCATTCTACTTCCATTCAGAATCGTAATGGCTCACTGAATGCGATTGGCCCTGTTCAGTGACTGGGAGGGGCCAGTCCGTGTAGACGTTAGTGTTCTTGTGCTCCCAGGCAAAGCTGGAACCAATTCACCATCCCGGAGGCTAGAAGGCTTAGTTGACCCGAAGGGGAGCCGATGCTGAATTTAGTCTAGGACCGCGCACGCGGTAAGCTTGCCACTTGCACATGGTGGCGTAGGCGAAGGTTGGAGGTAATATGTAGCAGGTTGCACGATTACCACAGACGCGTCTGGGGGTCAGATCAGATCGGCTTCCGCCGGCCATTCAAGCCTTCTACCCTCCGGGGCGATAAATTAGTTGTATGATCGTCTGGATAGCACTGGATTCTCCTGGGAGGATAAGAACACTGACGCGTACGTTGGCTGGCCCCTGCGGGTCATTGTATAGGTCACATCGTACTCAATATGCCTCTACACTTCAAAATAGAGGTAGAAATGCGTGCAAAAAAAGACTAGTCGGCGGCAAAAAATTCATCCCCTTTATCCTTATCCCTCATTTCTACCTCTCATGATTTGTCATAACGTGCCACGTCGCACTATGATGATAAAGGTGATAAGATTACACTTACATATGTGACCCGGTTAAAAACCCCTCTTTTGAGGGTTCTGTTGAAAATTTCGCGATTGAAATGCTGACCTCTATAAAGTGGGCATAAATTACCGAGGTAATTGGCCTTGACTCTTTTTTTCGAATCCCACCCACATAATTCCAGTTCAGAATAGTGGAGCACTCGGATATGTCCCATCCACATTATCGCGATGTGGAAAGCTTCCAACACTCACTGGATCCCACTACCATCATTCCTCAATTCCTACGCCGGAAGGGAGTGCGTCAATAGCACACGAGAACTGGAAAAATAGCAAAAATTTTGCCTCATCCCACCCTTCCGCATTATGCAGATCCCTCCCAGCAAAAATGCAGCTCGTCTTCCTACCAAGTAGAGTTCCACATCTCCTGCATGGAGTCCTTTTCGATGATGGGTCCTGCCTTAGCGGGTTCAACAATGATGAAAAAAAACCAGCCTATGGTCAAGTCTGTTTTTCACAGAAAGCTGTAGACAATTTGTTTCGCCTCAGCCGGGCCTGCAGGAAAGCGAGGTACATATTATGCTCGGGTAAATTAGTTACTGTTGAGAAGAAGTGACGCTCCAGACGTCGATCGGCCGCTTCTTGGAACGCTCACCCTTTCTTCTTATAGTCGGGATCCTACTGACATTTTGAAGAGCATTCTGGCCTATGCGATGACCAGCGGCGGATGTACAAGTCAGTGTTTTATCCTCCCATGCAGGTCTGGAACCTCTTTGACAAAGCTGTAGGAAAAAGGCGAAGACTGTTTAAACGGTGGCCGTTCCTACTTTCCAACCCCGGATCGTGTGCATGGTGAGATGCGCCCCTTGCAGCAGCAAATAGAGCTTCTTGTGGCACCAGCAAAAGGAAGTCAAGAGAAAAGGAGGTCGAAGTCATTGTTTTGTTGCGATGAACGAGTGTTGCATCAGATGAGCGGTTCGTGAGAGAGAAAACTAGTAGATTGTTTTGGAGGAATTCAATACTATGCACGAAAAAGGCTTGGGCGTCATTCGATCCACATACTGTTCGTGCGTGCTACAGCAGCCTCTTTACACTTTTTCGAAGGTACTCGTAAAGTAAGACCGCACTAGTTCAAGCTTTTTTCTATATCCCTAGTCGTCAAAATTATCCCAAAGATAGCCCTAATCCCTCCAAGGCCAATCTCGTTCCGTTTATAATTTAATTTTGAATTAATTTTCCCGCAATACGCGTTAACATGAATAGCGATTGTATAGGTAAAACACAGTTATGCTGATCTCACGACGACTTTTTCCTTACGGAAACTCTCATCGGCAAAGTTCAGGCCGAAACATTAGCTTCTGATGCGCCCAACGCTGCAAAAACTAGAAAAAAAATAGTTAGAATGAGTAACCAAGGGTTGCAGTTTTGAACACGTCTTGGTCTTGCTTCAATCCCAGCATTTCCGAAGATCATATCAAATTTGTAGGTTGCAAATTATAGGAGTTGAATCAGTCGATTATAGGGGTTAAAGGAACATTAGACGTAGAATTCAAGTGATTGTGTAGGAAGGGTAGTGTGCACCGCCATGGACAACATTGCGCCGGTTTTGTGACTGGAAAGTTCTAAGGTAATGGAGTTAAGCCGAAAAGTCGCTCCAGTGACACCTCCCATTTATCAGTGACTCCTGCCTCCAGACTTCGCCCTCCAAAGGGGCCTTCCAGGCAAAAGCGACGCTACCGGGCGAATAGCACAAAATGGATGTTCCATTGTCTCTTGTGGATCGTAGGGTTCATTACAAGGAATCAGCAGGCTGTACTCGTCTCAATGCGCAGTCTTTTGGCCTTTTACGCGTACAAATTAGTGTTTGAGGTTTGAGGATCCTATTAAAAGCGATTCCAACGTTCCATTTATGTTTTGTTATGATTTTTATTGTTCCATTTATGATTTTCTCTTTTCAGACGAGTCACTCGATGACTTCTTTTCCTTATTTTAGCATCAATTACCTACGCTCCTTATCGGAAACTTTAGATAGTTCATCAATCTCGGGAGTTAGAAGAGTTCCTTAGCGTAAATTTGCATACTGTCAAGTATTGGTGCGAATGCAGTCTAATCTCCCATAAGGAGAAAACAAAACAAATCGTTGGCGCAGTTCAACATGGTGAGGGCACCAAATGGTACTCAGCGAAACTTGTACAGACCTTGGAAGGACCCGTAGAGTCCTCTTACCAAAAGGCTCACTTGCACCATTTCGGAGCTTCGCAAGCGCATAGTCTTCTTAGCGACCTGTTAGTTACATGAACTTGCCAAAGAAACTGCTTAGAGCGCTAAGTCCTCCCCTCCTTCTCCCTGCCCCACAAGCCCAACTGCGCCTGAATCGTTGAAATAGGTGCTAATTAGGCGTTTCTCTTCCTATTTGTACGCTATAGCGTTTGCTGGCACAAATTACCAGAAGTCCCCCTCTTAGAAGTAAAACTGCAGTCACTTGCTACGATTCAGCCCTCTGTTCACTTCTTGTGAGTGCGCAGCATTCCGAAGAAAATGACAGGTGAGTGGCAAGCCATCAGACGTCCTTTTTCTGCTCAACAATACGCCAAAGTACGGGTGTAGAGTACTTCAGATCAGCCCCTCACATGTCCTACAAAACCCTCCTCCCTATAAGTTGCAAAATGACTAGATGCAACAGCATCCACCAACTGTGAAACAGAGGCCTAGAAGCTTTCGGTATTAGTCAATCTCTTTCCGAGATAAAGCACACATTCTCCTTCCTCTTGGTGTGGCATTTTGAATAGGATGTGGTACAGAGTAGACGTGCATCACCAGCCAATCCTCTGGGTAGAGCACCTGCGCTATACCAAAACCCTGCAGAAACACGCAGCGAGCCATAGAGAGCAACCAGATGTGAGAGAGCGCAGGGAAACAGCGCGTCTGGCTACGGTTAGGCGTGCGGCTGGTCGTGCGGCAGCGTGGGCGGAGTCCTGGGCTGCACCCAGGTAGCATTACCTCTCTGCACTTTTGTGAGGGGAAAGTGGCTTGCTAGTGCAGCTGTGGACCCATTTAGCTCGCACATGGCAAGCGGCATGGTCTTCGGAGGTGTAGTGTCCCAAACCAGTTTATGCATTCAGAGGAACATTTCATCGATAAGATGAAGGTGATGAGGAAGACTATGAGCGAGTTGGGAGCGAGTTCTTATCTCGATAAGCATGGAGGATCAAGTGAACTTTCTCAGTTAAGTACGAGTTCCCTTTGCCCTATTCTGAAATCAGGAGCGAAAAAGTTCAAAACTAGGCGAGGACTTATTTAGGTGTAAAAGTGGTCAAGAGGTGCCACGTGGCGGATACACCCATAGGCTCTGCTGGCGGGTATGTGACAAGAGAATCGTAATCGCCGGGCGTCGCGTGCGACGTCGCGCCCGCAAATGACGATGGTTCCAGGTCGTAGATGGCGACAACAGGCAATTCAGAACCGAAAATAGTCATGAATGTCTACGATGACGGGGTCTACATGAAGTCCGGTGCTCCAATCGACAGGTTAACACGAGTTAAGAAAACGCCGCGCCCATCGCCGCGCGCGGCGGAGCGGCAAATTACGATTCTCTTGCCCGTCTCCCTCTGCTGGCATTGCAGAGCATTCTCGTTCGTTTCAGGGGGGTATTTTTCATTTTCGCCAGTTTCTTTTACTAGTTCCTCTTAAATTACTTCTCTCATCTTGATGGATGTGTAGACCCTTGTCAGCTGTAAACGAAGTTCGTACTATTGCGTGGGAATTTACAGGTCTCCGCAAGAGACTTCCCCAGCAGGCACGTTCTGGGGAGACGGACAAGAGAATAAGTTGCCGCTTCGTCGGGCAGCAATGGGCGCGACATCCCCTTAACTTGCACTACTCCTTCGATTTTATGAAGACGAGTACATGGTAGACATTTATGCTTATTTTTGGTCATACATTGTCTATTCTCGACTATACCACCTAAAATCGTCGTCATTAGCAGGCGCGACGTCGCACGCGACGCTCACTGGCGCGGCGAATTACGATTCTCTTGCCATACCCCACGTTCTGCTGTTGGAAGAGATTTTGAGAAATACGACTCCCGCTCTCAAATTCCCTGCTCTGGTGCGACCCCCATTCTACCTACCATCTTCCCAATTCTCCCCAACTTTCTACCATTTTTTCGGAGGAATTTCCAATCTTTCCCCTAAAGAACTACCCTTGAGCGGTGAAGGGTACAAGGAATATAG
>MU913560.1:8044-28308 GCA_036418165.1 Cooperia oncophora | reverse complement strand
TGTGGACTGCGCCTTTTATTATTGTCTCTGCGACTGCACGCCTTTATTATAAGTGCGTGTGCAGTCTTTCTAGTGTACACTTCAGCGTAAAGTTTCCTGTAGTAATTTTGTTCCCCACGAGTACACAAGCCTTCGCACATGGGTCTACAGTAGAAAGGAAAAGTGCCTCAAACTAGAGGCAGAGCGGCATCTCCCACTATGGATCATTTTTTCTTCACCATTGAGCCTTTGCTTTGCTGTCGCAATCCGCGTAATGTATACTGTAGTTCTGTAATCTATACTGTAGTTCACTGCGGACGAAGGGACATGTTAGGCAGTATGAGTGTGCCGTTCTTGATTTTCATAAATGAGTTTGTTTGAACTGACTTCTATACTAACAATAAGTGACTCTGAACGTAGTTCGTGCTTGGAAGGTGACGCTCTCTGGGCATTTTCTATCTTCGGAAGAATTCTGAGCGAACTCCGTCCTGAAGTTTGAAGAGTGGATAGTTAATGGTAAATAATGCGCAGTTCTCAAATTATCTGATTTCAGGGTAGCAACTTACTTGTGCTCGACCACACGTCCACAATAACGGTCGACGATTGCTCAGATTGCTTGATAGTGTTAGCTCCTTGTGCTGGCAGGTTAGTTTTTCAGCACTTTTAAAGTCATATGGCACGACAATTTGGCAGTCGGTCTAACAAGGTGCTAGCAGGGTGCTATATAGTTTGAGAACGGCGAAAAAACGAAGTGAAACAGTCAAAACCTGCGGAAAAGCCCTCATTCTATATCATTCAGGAAGCGATTTTATTTTTAGCGATTTCGGACGAGTTTCCCGTTGGCATCGTGCCAATAACCGCTATGGTAGATACGGCTGCATGTATGTACTCATATATCCATGCAGCACCGCAACCGCTTCATATCAATCCCTTCGCTTCATATTGTACTTCGCAAATGAAGCTGAAGCAATAGCGGTATTTTGCAGCTTGATGGGGCGCTATAAGGGTATCCTTCTTGGAAAGAGCCACGCCGCTGGCTCAGGGGCGCGGAATTCTGTCCTTCTACGCTTGTTTCTCCTACATCTCTTAAAGGCAGTTGGCACGATGGTTTCCTACTCGGCCTAAAATGCTAGTAGGGCGCTATATAGTGGGAAAATGGCGAAAGAACGGAGTGAAACGGTCAAAATCCTGCGAAGAAAAGCCTCCGTTCTCAGTGACTTGAAAATCGATTTCGGACGAGTTTTCCGTAGGCATCTTGCCAATCACCGCCGAAGATACGGCTGCATATGTGTACCCATATATGCATGCAGCATCACGGCCGCTTCATACCAATCCCTTCGCTTCATAATTTGCTTAGCAAATGAATGAATACGAGCGTCAAACGGTCGTCCATTTGTGGGCGGGCGGGCGTGGCGGGCGTTTGGGACGTAAAGTTGTGGCTTGATAGGGCCCTTATAAGGGCACCTTCCTCGGGGAAACCGCTATGCAGCGCCTGCCCAGGGTCGCGGAATTCTATCCTGCCAGGCGTATCAATCCTACTCGTCTTAGGGATTTATCGTGCCAACTGCCTTCAAATTGACTGCCATATTGAATTTCCTTACTTGAATTCCATATAATGGCCACTTTACTATGCTCTCCGTATATTAGCGACAGAAATTCAGTGTTTTCCTACGAGACTGTCAATCATGTACGGTACTGGTGGCCTGCCAACAACTTCGAACAAGAGACTGCCATACGTTACACATCGCTCTCCACTGCGCTACACAGCCGATCATCGAAGAGACTTCGAATGCCATTTCATCCGCTGGCATTGCACTACCGATTAAAGTTCGTCGGTAAGTGAAGGCGCGTTTTTCCAGAACTTTACGAGGGCAATAAGGAGTTAGTTGTGAACGCAGAAGTAGAAGTTATTTATCAGGCACTTATTAAGATATTCGAAAAATAATGCAGGTCTCCGACCCCGATCTTAAAAGGGAACTTTCAGCATTGAGAAAAGCTTTTCGGTCGGAAAAAAACGATTGTAAGTTAGGTACTCTTCCTAAGGAGCAGCAACGGAATTTGACCGCCTCTTGCTTCTCGAAAATTTGTGCAGCAGGTGAAACATGGAAAGTTGTTCCTCTTCCACTAAAATTAGGTTTTATGACAAAGCACTCCTCGCGCAAGGATTACACTCCTTAATTCCCTTATAAAACGGAGCATGGGGTGCATTTGAACATGGCTAGGATGTTTTACTCGTGGGACATTTCAATTGGAGACAAATGCCATTTTGTTCTCTGTTCGATAAAGACATGACTCTAGCTGAGACTATGGCTCTCGAAATGAAACATGTCAGCGAAAAACTTGGCGGTTGCAACGTTCTCCATTCGAGTACCACCCTGCAACGCCTATCCCATCTCAAAGCTTTGAAGTAGTCCCAGACGCGCTGTAGAAAATATATCCTGTTAATAAATTATGGAGAGGCAGACCTTGATGGGTATGTGGGAGCGAGAGAATCGGGATTCTCGCGCGCCCAGCAGGCGTCGCGCGACGTCCCCGCGCACCGCTAACGACAATTTCAAGTGGTCAAGGGAATTAATGTGTGACCGAACTAGACATGAAAGGGTCTAGCACGTGGAAATTCGCCCCACTCCCGCAGCGGACGGAGCAGCGGTTCACGATTTCTCTTGGCCGTCTCCCAGACCGATAGCCTGGCTCCCTCCAAAATCTCAGCCGTCGTACATGTGGCCACGGGCTCTGACCGAGGTCTTGGTCAATTTCGGGGGCAGGCATTAAACATGCTGGGGAATTCGCCAAGTTCCTGATTGTGCTTGGCTGCCCGCAATCGACTCGCTCGGATTCAGGGAGCTATTCCGTCACGTCATTACAGACACAGATCACCTACCCGTAACGTCACCCTCTTATGGGCAAACTTTGGTTCGAAAAAAAACTGTGGGCGATTGTTCACATCCACGACAAAAAAGACCATTGTCACGGAAAGCCAATTTTTTCATTGCATGTAACAAGAAGTTTCTCAAAACATCTGTTGAGACTGAAAACATCCGATTTTCGTTGAGCAAAAGAGTGACTGCAACAGTTTTCACCGGCAATTCTTCTCGTGCTCATTCAACACTTGTGACACCCAACTCGAGTAGGATTGACCGAAAATTCCTGCTCTGATTCCCTCCTTCCTGAATTGAAAACTTCTCATTCGCGCCAGCAGTTTTATGAATTTCCTATAAAAAGGAGATAGCGCGTGCAATGCTCTTTTCGCTTGTTCCATGACATTGCAAAATCTGCGCTCAAATGTGCCCTGGAAGCGAGTAAATGAAACCAGGAATCGAAAAACCCGTGTTAACTTCCGGATACCTGATAAGAAATTCCAGATAACCTAATAAGTCGAGTGATCTTCATGACCACTGGACGGCTGTTCAGATATCCAGCATCCGATAAGTGACTTTTACGAGAAAACTGGACCAAGACATCAAAGGAACCGGATGAGGTTTATTTCGATACCGTCTTATGTCGTCGTAGTTCCTTTGCAATTGGGGGTGAATGGGGGAAGTGGTGTGGCATTGCAGTACAAAGTCAAAATCTCACAATAAAATCGACCGATAATGCAGTTGAATCAGCTGCTAGCTAGCAGTAACGACTTCTTCAAGCATGCTATATCTCCACGTTATCAAAACCGATCAGTGAAGGGTTTGTTGTAGAATCGACTGATAAGGCTGGACAACTGTTCGTTCAGCCCTTGGCGGCCGCGATAAGCGAGCCCAACTCGCTGGAGAAGCATTAATTACTACTGATGGCGTGAAGACTGTCAACATAAGTAGCGCAGCACTTAAAAAGGTATGATTGTGTCGACACGGGCTCAAATCCGGTCCTGCTGATGTTACGCAAAAGCTGTGGCTAGCTTACAAAGGGCTAGCAATCGATATGTGCTCTTGTTAGTGATCTCTCGGACCGAGTAGTATAGTGGTCAGTACTCCAATGTTTGTGGTCCCCCCCCCGTGGCGACACAGGTTTCAATTCCTGTCTTGAGGCAGCGTTTTGTATTGTTATAATCACCTACAATCGCTTTTTGATTTGATAAAGGCGCCTATTGGACATCTCTCGGCCCAAGTAGTATAGTGGTTAGTACTCCACGTTGTGGCCGTGGCGACACAGGTTCGATTCCTGTCTTGGGCAGTGTTTTGTATTCGTTTTGAAAGGTTTACAAATGAACTATGATCGATAAGTCACGCCTATTGGACATCTCTCGGCCCGGGTAATGTAGTGGTCAGTACTCCGGTTGTGCCGTTGTGATTACAGGTTCAAATTTCTCTGTCTTGGGCAGCTTCATGATGAACAATGTTGCGAAGAAGAAATGATTGATAAGGCAACGCCTAAATAAAAAGCCCTCGGCGCATCGTTGCCGACGGAGGGGGGTAGACATTTTGCACTTACGTTGCTTGACTAGTTCTGCTATGCCTCCTCCCCCCTCCCGGCGGTCGCAAAAACACCCGCCGAGCCTTCGCCCAAAGTAGTATAGTAGTTTGGGCTTCACGTTTATGGCTGTGGCGACATCTAGGTTGATTCTGAGCTTACAAAAGGCATTTCGATTGATAAACGGCGCTTGTTAGGCAGCTCTCGGCCCAAGTAGTATAGTGGTTAGTACTCCACGTTGTGGGTCCCCCCCCCCCCCCCCACACCCGCCGCCCCCCCCCCCGTGAGCGACACAGGTTCGATTCCTGTCTTGGGCAGCGTTTTGTGATTTTTATAGTCAGCCTGCAATCGGTCTTTTTGATTGATAAATGGCGCTTATTTGGTCAGCTTCGGCCCAAGTAGTATAGTGGTTAGTACTCCACGTTGTGGCCGTGGCGACACAGGTTCGATTCCTGTCTTGGGCAGCGTTTTGTGATTCTTATAATCAGCCCTACAAACGGCTTTTTGATTGAATAATGGCGCTTATATGGTCCAGCTCTCGGCCCAAGTAGTATAGTGGTTAGTACTCCACGTTGTGGCCGTGGCGACACAGGTTCGATTCCTGTCTTGGGCAGTGTTTTGTATTCGTTTTGAAAGGTTTACAAATGAACTATGATCGATAAGTCACGCTATTGGAGCATCTTCTCCGAACGAGTTAATGTAGTGGTCAGTAACTCCATGTTGTGGCCGTGGCGACACAGGTTCAATTCCTGTCTTGGGCAGCTTCTATGAACAGCTTGCAAATGAATAATGATTGATAAGGCACGCCTATAAAAGAGCCCCGGGCGCAGTTTGCCGACGGGGAGGGGGGTCAGAACTTTTGCACTTACGGTTGCTTGACTAGTTCTGGCTAATGCTCTCCTCCCCCCCTTCCTCCGGTCGCAAACAACGCGCGAGCGCTTCGGCCCAAGTAGTATAGTAGTTGTGCTTCACGTTATGGCTGTGGCGACACCACCGGTTCGATTCCGCGAGGCTTAAACAAAGCATTTCGATTGATAAATGGGGGCGCCTATTGGACATCTCTCGGCCCAAGTAGTATAGTGGTTAGTACTCCACGTTGTGGCCGTGGCGACACAGGTTCGATTCCTGTCTTGGGCAGCGTTTTGTGATTTTTATAGTCAGCCTGCAATCGCTTTTTTGATTGATAATGGCGCTTATTGGTCGGGCTTGGCCCAAGTAGTATAGTGGTTAGTACTCCACGTTGTGGCCGTGGCGACAAAGGTTCAATTCCTGTCTTGGGCAGGCTTGCTTCTATTGTACTTCAGTCTCCAGACTTTAAAGACAGTTTCCGGACGGCAGTCTAATCGAGATTATTAATCAGTTGTATTTATTTACTGAATTTTGCTCCACAAATTTATAGACGTGAGAACATGAGCTCCCTATAAAGAGCGAATCTATGAAAAAAAACCGGCTGTACTATTGTTTTATTCATTACAGATGATGACCTGGTGAGTGCACGTTTAAGTCCGTTTTCGAGCCATTCGTCATCAGTTCACGACTTCACCCCAGAAAAAGGCTCGTCGCATTATCGAATAAACAACGAGGCGTTGGTACTTGTGAGTGCTGTTGAACATATTCAATGCCTATAAGTGTTTCGTTCTACAAAAACGAGAGGGCGTAAGTGGGGGGGGGGGCGCTCATTAAGCGCAGCCACGAGAGCACTATTCCACCAGTTGATGGCTATCCTAAGCCTGCAGCTATTGGTGGAAAAGGTTGCACCAGCTGCGGTTCAGCGTCCCGGTTGAATATAACTCACGCAAAGTATTTATAAAGCTCCCAAAAAGGAATAAATAGAATAATAGAAATGGTAGAATCTTCAAAGGGACAACCATCGCCAGATTACCGTTCTTCGATATGTCATTTTTTTTCTTGCAGAGCTCAAACCAAGTCTCTATTTTGACGCCTCACGGTGTATCGGCCAGCATCGATGAGTCGGACATCCCGTTCCGTCAAGAAGCAAGTGGAAAGGTATGTGTGGTTGTTTGTTCAAATCGCTCAAGTTAAGAAATACGGCCTATTTTCTATTTTTAAAACATGACCAAACCTTCTCAAACTTCAGTACAAAACCACTTGAAAGCGCCTGCTGTATGGGCGGGATAGTCCAGCACTATGCCTTCCTTATTGGCGTGCCCTTTCCTTCATTCTTACGTGACTGCATTTCCTCTTTACCGTATTTGGAAGGATTCCTTTACACAGCAATGAACTTCTGGCAACGAATGGACAGTAGTTAGTTCTTCCCGCCCATTTGATGTGCATGGAGCGTCCTAAGAAAGAACAAGTGTTATCTATGACAATGTAGCTGTGAAAAGTAGCGTCGGTTGTTGAACCGGACTGCCTGAGAAGCTTGGGCAGCAACTCGAATCAAGAAACTTGGGTTCTGAAGTGCGCTATGTCTAGCCCTCAAATTCGTCATGAGCGAGGGCCCAGGAATTTTCTGTAATTTGGTCGGGTCCCTCTTGAGAGCACAGCTTACAGATGGAAAGAGACAACAACCAGCAGTGTATCTTCCACATGCACGCGGTCGTTGCTTTAGGAAGGTAAAAAGGAGAACTGGGTCAGCGGTGAAATGGTGTGTCTCCGCCCATGCGACCAAGGCGAACTATTGAGGTCTACTTCGGGAACATTATGTAATAATCAATTTATTTGAGGCCTCGGGAAAATTATTGGACTGCAAGTCAATCCACAATCTCTAGATACAGTAAGCGTAAACACTAAAGCCTGAGAGTGATGTGCCTTATTGAGCGACATTTAGATGTTTCATGATTTCAAGCGTATTTTTCGATTTATTTGCAGAGATACTACTTCCATGCAAAGTGCAACGATGGCGAACAACGACTCCCTTTCGTGGAACAATGCCTAAAAGTTGCGCGGGCCATAGTTCTTTCACCATCACTCAGGCTTGTCAGTACAAGCGAGATCGATCTACAAAAGCACGGATCGAAATTTGGAATGCCATCAAAAACTCACGGTAGGTTTTTTCCCTTTCGGCTTGTTGCATTTATAGGAAAAAGTAGGTTCACAATCCTGCGCCAAACAAAGCCCTCCTACTCCATATAAGAGGGTTTTACCTTTATTCAGTCTATTACCAAGAAATCAACACTTTTCCGGGAAAACTGGCACTAGGAATGAGTGGAGCGGTTGACTCAAACTTTTGTTTAGATGCTTGGTGGTTCTGTCCCTTTTGGAGTATAGTCAATATTAGTGAGCTAAGTCGGGGCGTTTCTATGGCGGCGGGTTTTGGCGCTTTGCCAGCCTCTTTACCACTGATCGTTGCGGCATGAGCCGTTCATGAGTAGTCTGGCGCCAGAATTCACTTAGCGCGGCTAAACATGCTCCGTCTGAGCTTCAGTTGATAAAGAATGCATCGTCGTTGTGTGTAACTCACAGAAGGGGAAAATTGGCAGTTAGCTCAAAAAGGGTTATCCTGAGCGATATTTTTTTTTCTGTTTTCAAACACGATATATATACTTCATGCCTTGCGATAGAAAAGCTGGAGAGATTCGCTAAGATTGTGGGTAAGCTGTGGGAAGGAACCGTATCGAGACAGGCCCTGAGGCTCGTACCGAGACCGTCATTCTGCACCTCCCTGCACGACCTGCCCCGGTCCCTATGAGTTTGCAAGGACAATAATCTGTACTTGTCTCGAATCTACTAGTAAAGGTGTTGACGACAATGTCAAGAGGTGTTCAGGCTTTCGAATCGGCTGACCTTCGAGAACCTGCCCATACTCAGAAACCGAACGATCTCCGATCGCTGACAAATACTCTATTCAAGGGTAGTCAGAGTGAGAGTTCATGCTCATCGATCACCGAGAAGGTTTTCGGTCATTGAGGAAAAGAAAGATCCGTTGTGGGATAAGTATCACGAAGTCCTGGTGCGTGGATTTCGAAATAAATTGTAGGAGGGAGTCCGTTCTCGTAAATTGAAGGGGAATTTGCATTTTTAACGTGTATAAGAAACCAACAGAACACGAATTTGCTATTTTACACTTACATAACGCAAGACGTTGTGTAAATTAGTGATCATAGCCTAAGAAAAGGCAACGATTTATTGAGCCCGACGGAGTGAGGGTTTGGTTAGCATAGGCGGGATTTGTTGTTGAACCCAAAACAAGGTGTGCTACATTCTTTGTATGGAACGTTTATTCGTCTGACAAGCCAGCAGAATTTCAGCAACACTTGTCGTGCTCGAAGTTTGCGGCGATCCGGATGTTCTGGAACAGTTGATGAGCGACGGAGGTTTCGAGAAAGTCCCGGAACATGAGGAGTCAACCTTCGCCGTCGCCTCTCGCTGCTGTCAGCCAGACCATGCTTTCTTAGTCCTATGAGCTTCATTCTTGAGTTTCACTGTCCGAATCGTTTGTTGTATAATTAAGCGAATTAATAACTGTGTTGTTCCTTAGAGTCTTGTTGTCCTCCAAATGGGTTGAATTCTCTTCAAGGGAGGATCTCTCCAATTGGTATGACGATTGCTAGGACCAGAAAATTCTCTTCCATTTCTATACAATTCCTCATTGTCATCTTCCAGATACCAATCGATGCCCATTTGTATTGAGCCAAACGTTTGCCACCTAATTTCATACAGGCAATGAAATATTTTACCTCTTCTTGCCTTTCTTCTTCTCTACGTCTTTCACGCATGGTTACTAGAAAACCCCAATAAGAAACCCTAAATAAGGACCCTAATAGCCAAGGCTTGGAGGAGGAGGGGTTTGGAGAGGGGTATACCTGTAAGTGCTATGCCACATTCTGTAAATTGTGCTCATTGGAAAACCGGACACCCTCGCGAACACTGTGTGAGACTTGTTATCACCTGCCAAGACCCTGTAAACTCTTGGCAAAGTTATCCAAATGGTGGAACCTTAAAAAAGCTCTGATGTATCGGATATGCACTGCATAGCATAGAAGGTTACAAGTGAGAGAAATTCAAAGGACTCTCAGGTTATTAACATGACTACCCGGTGTTCACTTGTATGTAAGCAGCCAAAACGACTTAAAGGCAGTTGGCACGATGATTTGGTGCTCGGCCTAAAATGCTAGTAGGGCGCTATATAGTGGGGAAATGGCGAAAGAACGGAGTGAAACGGTCAAAATCCTGCGAAGAAAGAGCCTCCGTTCTCAATGTGTTAGAAATCAATTTTGGACGAGTTTCCTGTAGGCATCTTGCCAATAACCGCTAAAGAAGGTACGGCTGCATATGTATTCATATATCCGTGCAGCATCGCCGGGCCGCTTCATCCAATCCCTTCACCTATAATTATGCCTAGCAAATGACCGATTAGAGCTCAGGAACTGGCTCGTCTCATTGGTGGCGGGCGGGGCGGGGCGGCGGTTTGGTTCGTCGGAATGTTTGTGGCATATAGGGTTCTTATAAGGGACCTCCCGGAAGCAATTGGCGGCTGCTTGGCGTCCCCCGCGGGATTCGCTTTGTAGCGTCAAAAGCGTTCGCTTTTGCTACCAGCCTGTGTTGGGGTGACGACGTGAAGGTTATGACGTTATCTGACGTAGGCAAACTTCGCTGATCAACAACAAAAAAGGTGTAGTAGCGCGATACAAGAAACAGAAGTAGCAATCATGCTGGGTTGACGCCTCCCGTGAAGAAATTGGATGAGAAAACCGTAGAAAACCCTCTGGGTAATGATTCCTAAGTTTGTAAGCGAGCGAGGATACAAAGGATCTCGGTGTGGATGTCGGGAGAGAGATCAGAGAAAGCATCGAGAGAGTGTGCAAACGAGCAAGGCGACAGATGGCAGCTACCAACGTGGGCGGAGTCACTGAGCACACTTTGTCTCCTACCGGCCACTAGCTGCCACTTCATACGCCGGAACTTAAACAGGGTTCTTCGCTGCAGTCCACACAAACCCCTTTGCAGAAAATTTTATGTCACAAAAGAGTGTTCGCTCTGAAACAAATCCAAACACTGTGGATGAAGGAAACGCTACAGTATGGGAATGTACTGGACCTTCCGAAAAAGCCGCGTGATCGTACCTCAGAAGACGTGATATCTGCTGCCTACAAGGTTATTCTGTAGAATACAGCCATGCATTTTTTTGTCGAAAAGATACAATAAAGTGACTTCTTGATGAAGATAACAACTGCGGAAACAGGAAAACTCTTTTACCATTATTTTTTTGTTTCTTCAGGAGAACCTTTTCTCGTGAAACATTCTAGACTAAATTCATGGTTCTAACCCAATCAGCACTTCTGTAAAAGAGACTATGTACTGACCATGTTTCAGTGAAATATACTGCCAAAGAAGTCCGATCTGCTGAATAACTGATTCTTCTGTTTCTCAAATTGATGCTGAAATTATGGAGCGGGGGAAATTCAATGCTAATTTAGTGCTATGTACCATATGCAGGATTTGGTAATCGAGGGGAAATTTCGTTGGTGTACTTGCAGTTATACTGCTCAATATATCCTCGTCATCCGGGCAGTTGATTAGGGCGGTCGTCAACGGGCCGCAGCGCGTGCCAGGAACTATTTGCTTTTCCAGGCTAATTTAGTCATTTTTTCCACCTTGTGAAGATAAGGAGCTGCTAATCTGGGAAAAAGTAGCCAAAACAGTGAAAAGTTGGAAAAAATGACTAAATTAGTCTGGAAAAAGCAAATAGTTCCTGGCACGCGCTGCGGCCCGTTGACGACCGCCCTAATCAACTGCCCGGATGACGAGGGTATGTCTTCAATTTGACAATCCGCTGTGAAGAAAAGCCGTTTCTTTCCGGGCTTATCGTCTTGGTGAGGGCATTTTAAACTTTCTCTAGTTCTCTTGCAAGCTCATGCACTTGGCGGTACGTCTCATTATGGTGAAACCTGTGAGCCTCCTGTGGAGCTGGAAATTGGTACAGCGACAGCACTTTGAGAGCACAAGAACCTTACACAGCGTCTCCACAAGGGCAGCCTGCTACGGGCTTTCGTTCATACCGTTTCCCCTCAAGGCAAACTGTGTCGCTTTCTGATCAAATTTTTGATTCTTACAGGAAGGCATAGATCTTCCAGCATGATCTCGCGGCTACAGTATGAATTTCAAAAGAGTTGCTCCCTCCCTGATCACCTTAGAACAGAACTTTTGATCACTACTGAATTCACAAGTGTTAGGCGGAATTGAAAATCGGTTATAAATAGACGAGTGAAGGGGGAAGTAATTTTTTTCTGCCTTTGAGCATTTTTTCCACCTGACATGCCAGGCGTGAATATCTTTTCGAGCTTAACAATTACTTAGCTTATCCAATTAGTTACTTTATCAGCTGGTTTCCCTTTAATCACTCACAGACGTGATAATAAACGAAAGTACGATCTGGGATAGGAATCACGATTTCTTCAGCTTTAAGGGAGCCTAGAAGTCACTTGAGGATAGGAGATGGGTTTTTGCTCTCCCATCCCCTTCAGGCTTGGGCATGGAGACGCTTATAGCACTGGAGGAAACAGTGGAAGACAAAAAAGGTTATGGAGATTAAGGACTCTTTGGCTTTTTAATGCCTTAAGGGGCTCGGGGTGTGAGAAGTACCGGTTATAGCAACGCAATAGTATCGAAAAGTCCTTCTTGAAGGGTTTTCGTCATGTTCCTTCTCCCTCCCCCCAAACCCACCCCCTCCCCCTCCTACCCACGTTTTTTCTCATGGTAATTGCAAAGGCGTTTCTATCCAAAGCATCTCTATGTACACACTCCCCATAAGTAAGTGTAGTTATGCGGCGAAACTGATCATGCGCCCTTTTGACGTGCGTCAAAGACTTGACCTTCGATGGAAGAGAAAAAGCGATGAACCATCGCTGTGCAACCAAACAGCAGCACAAGGGCCATTGTCGACCTTTGCGCCAAAAAATGCCCGTCTACGCATGAGTTCAGAAAACTCTCACTCCCACAATCGGTTTTACGCTTAAGGAGACCCATAAAAAGCGATTAATTGCACCCGTCGAGGGCACTCCAATGAAAAGGAGGTGAAGGAGTCTGCTTGTGCAAAACTGGAAAGAAAAGTACTATTGGGATAAACCAACCTAATTTGAGAAATATGGAAATATGGAATGGTACATTATCTGTAAAGTCTCCTTGAGGGCACCTCGAAAACCCAGCCTTCATGCCAATGTCTCGCTAGGCTTCTCAGTGCTGCTGCTGGGCTCAGAAGTTGGTTGCGTAAACTCCAGCTCCGGCTACAAATGTTACCACATTCATCTTTGAACTTTTTTTTGCACAAACTGGTCCACCTAGCAGGGAGCACGTTGCCCTAAGGCTCAGGGAAATCCTCATTTACGCAACTCACAACTATTCCTTTCTACCTCCCAATGCTGAATGCCGTTGAACGCCAAGATAAAACAAAGAAGGTATACCGCAGGAACGAAATTCGCACCATATCGCAGCTTTACAAGGGTTTAGAGGTCTCCACTAAATAGCTCGGCAATAGTTAACAGTTTTCCTCATAAAATAGCCACGCGTGTTGACAGGGTAACGAAGTGCCTCCCTCCCAATCCGAATGCGCTTCCTAGTACTCTCAACCTCTGCATTTCTCCATCACTTACGATCTGTCTAAATTAAGTGTGATGGTATCCTTTGTGGGCTGTGATACTGCCACTTACTCTTCATTTCTGCGAGAAAACTGATAGTGAATGAGGTCACCCTGTAAAGCCCGCCAGTGAGCGGTCTTCGCCGTAGACGGTGGACAGTCGCCACGCATATGTGCTCTCGCCGATTTCACGACTGATTTGACCCGAATGTGCAAACGAGTAGTGGCGACATGATGTTGCGAGAGATAGTGCTGACATACCTTGAGAATGCTATCAAAATTATGATTCACCTGAGACGTCATGACGTTATTCACGGATTGTTCTCCTGAATATCGAGAAGGTATTGACAAAAAAAGGCGCGGAGGTGGTGTAGTGACAAGTGGCGCGCTTACCACTCGCGCGGCGCCGGGTTCAAATCCCGGGTCGACTCCCGCCCAGGCCAACCAAGCCTTCTACCCTCCGGGGACGGTAAATTCCAGATTCGTCTGGGAGGATAAAACACTGACTTGTACATCGGCTGGCCACCGCAAGTCATTGTATAGGCCATTCAATAAGCCACTACGATTCTGAATGGAAGTAGAATGCGTGCCGCATCCCACAAAGGGATTGATCAACGGCGAAGACTTTATCCTTTTTTATCCTTTATTGACAAAAAGCGGCCTTGCTCCTAGTACCGGGACCATCATGTATGGTGGTGTGAGCTCGACCTACCGCTACAATCCGCATATTCGCCTTCTAACTAAACCTTCCCCTAATTTCGCTGTCTAGTGGGGAGGGCGGGAGGGTTGCCTATGAGCTACCGAAGAGTTGTAATTCGTGCTATATACATAATGCCATTGAAATTAGAAAAATTAATTGCAAAAAAATTCTCTAAATCCTTGGTGGGTTCCTAAGGATTAATGCGACGATGATGTGCGTTTAGCGGAAAACCTGAGGTTTCTATGTGAACAAAACAAATATGAAAACACTAATTGAGCACTAGGGGGTGCAGAAAATTTACGCTTCGCCTTGATACTTGCCCAAACAGTTCTCTAAAGCATATTCAGTTTGTACCATGGGCAACTGCTCGTTCTGTTCAGTGTTTTTGACAAACTAATGAAGTAAGTAAAGTGTTCAGTGACTTGTTCACCCTCCGGCCAGATATGTTTGCCCAAAACTCTGAAAGTGAGAACGGCCCTCTACTCCGCCGCGCTCCCTTCTCTTGGTGAGACCCTCAAAAAACGAACCTAAAGATCCGGAAAAGAGAACAACTTGTTCAGTTCAACCATCGTACTAGTTGCACTTATTGTTAGTATAAACGTGAGTATGTTAAGGAGCAAGGCATTTTGCTAGTTTGCTAGTAACTTCAGTTTCCCATCCGTGAACGCTTATACGGAAAAAGAGCCCAAAAAACCATGCAAAAAATAGAGGAATGGAATCTCTTGCGGCGAAGCCGCTTCGATTAGACCTGCACACCTTGCAAACTTGCAGAGTGGTATCACATCAATTTTTACCGCTGAATTACCTTCACAGGGTTCACGGGTCTGTACAGTATGGCCTACAAAAGCCTGAGAACCGTTTCGTGGCTTCACGCTAGTTTGCAGGATATAGCGTGTTGCCCCCTCTCTTGCGAAAGCGAAAAGCACTGTTCTTACACAATAGCTGTAAGGTTGTCAGGCTTCTCTTTCATCATGGCTATAGGCTGTCAGGACTACCTCATCACACACTTATAATCGAGTCCGCAATTTAATGAGAGGCACAACCATATTCTTTAGCCTGAAAACCTCGTTGGCCTATAAAACATATCAATCACAGCACATGACCCGCTTATCTTTTACTATTGCTATAAGTTCAGAAGGCTACCCTCATTTGCCGTCTCACATCGCTCTTCGTAACAAAGCACTTCGTACTTTGGGACCACCAGCGAGGGGTGTCGTATTTGGTCACTGGAAGGAGGGAATTGTATTTGGTTTCAAATGGGTTATCCACTCCCCCTCCCGATCGACGGTAGCATTTTGGGTAAGAAGAGGATAGTTTTCAGAAAATAAGTCCGGAAAAGTAGTAGGAAGTTGGGACTGCAACGTGATATAAAGTTGGGAAGCTTTAGGAGGATTCCAGGTAGGCTACGAGATGGAAAATTGGGGTCGTATCAGAGAGGGAAGTTCTGAGGAGAGGGTCGTATTCTGCAAAAAGTTTTCCCAACCTCCTGAGGACCTGGCCGATACTTATGATTCCTCCGAAGCAAAGTCGATTGGGAAAGAGAAGGGTGGTATGAAAGGAGAAGCTGGAGGCCATTGGTCGGGTAAAACACCTGGCTCTGCCTAATGCTATTTGACACCTATAAAGCGCATTGTTTCAAGATAGATTAATTATACCGCCCACACCCGATGCACCCGTGTAATAGTTATGTGAAGGACACAAAAAGTGAACAACGAGAAGCTCGTGATTATTATCATTACATCTGTCATTTACTCGCAGATCACCGCCAGCCAAGTGTAACAATGTTTAAAGTACAACGCTGCTGTAGACCAGAAATTATCGGGGTAAATTCAGTGGAAGGCCTGAAAGAGGAAAGACTCCAGGTGGGCTATTCTTAGAGTAGCGATCGACGTCATTGCCTATGTCACTTCCGGAGAGACCCAGACGATGTGTGGGGTTTCCCGTAAAAACAGAAACAGTTTGTCAAATTGTTCTAGTTTCGAAGGTCAAGGGCAATTCTTGGGGCAATCTGTCCCGAAATCATAGAACCCGATAAGATCTCTGCGCTGCTTGCCAAGCTCTCTCCTCTCGCA
Source organism: Cooperia oncophora (assembly GCA_036418165.1). Lineage (NCBI taxonomy): Eukaryota > Metazoa > Nematoda > Chromadorea > Rhabditida > Trichostrongylidae > Cooperia > Cooperia oncophora. The sequence goes on along the minus strand of MU913560.1, from coordinate 12,620 downwards.
TGTTTAGCAAACGGAAAACAATAGCGTAAGGAATGATCTATTACGTCATGCCGTCTCATCTCCAAAGAGATGATGGTCACTCATCAAAGCATGTGAAATTACACAAATATGGGAGCGGCACTCCTGTCAACATCGGCAAAAGAGTGCCTCAACAATGGCCGAACTATTCATCTCTGAAGTAGACCTATAGATCTTTATATCCAGAAAGGTTCTCCGAATAACGGGCCTAAGAGTCAAGAGCAAAACTATGCACGAGGCAAGACAGCAACAAAAAAAACAACAGGATCTCAAACACTTAGGAAGTTCAGGGCGATGTTGAGGGCCATAGAGTCTAGATTTTTGCGACTTCGGTATTCAGCTCATTTGCGAATTGGCCTAGAAGATAATTTCGGTTAAAGTGCTCCATATTGGCTGGGTTTCTGGTCAAACAGTACGTAGTAAGGACGGTAATGCTGTCAGCAGTTACAGGAAATAAATGAGTTGAGCGATTATGTAGATGTCCAACAATGAAGTTTGAAGTCCGGATCTCTAATTATAGACTCCTGATTATCTCAGATTTCGCAACAAAATCCTAGAAAAGCTGGCCAATTTTTCGCCTTGCTTGCTCAGTTGGATCTTTAAAGTTGAGCAGATCATCCGGCGCTGGTGGAACTGACGATGTGTAGCTTGTCGTCTGAATTTCCTATTCATTGTAGTCCCTTGGTCTGAGTTACAATTAGAGGATGAGCTGGCGTTAAACTGGGTAGATCGTATTTTACGAGTTTCGGTATGCTTTCACGGACCACGGCCTTTGAAGAACGACGAAATATGTCGGGAACGTGCTTTCGGGGCGTATAAAGATGCCCACTATATAAACCTGTGCGCGCTATCAGAAAAAAAATTACGATTACCTGCGCTCATCGGGGCAGTTGATTGGGCGGTCGTCACAGGGCGCGTAGCGCGTGCCAGGACTATTATGCTTTTTCCAGACGAATTTAAGGTCTTTTTTAATTTCAAATTTTCTGGCGGTGACTTTTCCCAAGTTTAGGCAGTCCTTCATCTTCAACAAGGTCGGAACAAATTGACTAATTCACCTGGAAAGCCAATAGTTCGGCTGGCACGCGGTGCGGCCGTATGACGACGCGCCTAATCAACTGCCGGGATGAGAGGTTACATAAGCTCGCCAATTTGTAGGAATTGGGGTATACAGTACGTGATGAGCGATATATCCAGAATTTCCTTCTAATTTTTTTTCCGAAGCCTCATAATGATGCACGACCCCTCCACCTAGCCCAATCAGGATACTTTCTTCTAACGCAAAACAAGCCGCTTTCAAAGTGATTACCGACTGCAGCTGCAGTTTCTAAAACCCATATTTTGGAGCAAATGCCGGTCTCGTGAAAAAATCAAGACATTAGGCAGGCTCGGATAAGTTTGCGACAACTTTGACTAGCCGTGTGTACTTCTCATTTCTTCTCAGCGATTACCATGAATAAAACTAATCGACCCAAGTCCACCTGTTGGATCTGGGGAATGGAGCAGTGTTTCGAGCTTGTATAGCGTCGCAGGACTTGCAGTAGGCATCAAATACTGAAGGCCTTCATAAGCTAGCCATTTATCCAGTTTTTATCCATCTGCGTTGTTTAACTAATTCTTATTCAGAGTCAAAGAAAGTGAGAATTGTGGTCGAGTAGTCTCCAAGTGAGTCCACAGAAGTGGGCATTGATCAGCCAGTGAATAGCTGGTAGGCAAGGAAAGAAGAAACTAATAGCAGAGCATCAAGCGGCACTTGGCTTTGAAGAAAAGGAAACCGGAGGAGGTAAGGTGACTTTTGTGGGACCCCAAGAAAGTTGAGCCCGAACATGTCGCTTTTTTTGCTCTCTTTCTGACGCAAACTTGGCTTTTTTCTGACCACGGAAAGGGATCTCACAACTTGGAGTTGGGAGAGGTAGTGGAGTGGCTGGCAGTAGGGGCCGTTCACGAGAGGTGTTTGACCGCAAAGGAAAAGTACGGACATCCCAGTTAGAAAAGTTCAAGCCGATTCAGCCGATACAACGATCACCAGTCTCTCTGCTTAGAAGAACTACAGAGCTCATGAAAGGTGTGTGGTCCGTAAAACCCTTGTATGTTCCTCTGCGAACGGCTAAGGTGGTATGGGCTCAATCCCTCCTATACTAGAAAACTTCGTATTATCCATTGAAATTGAGTTGTTTTTCTCAAAAAACAAAATGGAAATAGAATCAGTTAATAGATTTTGTGGAATTTCAGTTCTAAATTTGAAACTCTAAACAAATTGAGTGGAGGGCCTGGAGTTTTGGAGCGGTTTATGCAATATTTGCAATACTAGCTCGGAACAGAATGCTCTAAGCAGCTAGTCCTTAGTTCTTAGAGGTGCAGAGCCAACTATATGATAGTGTACGGAGCTCAACTGTGTGTGCAGACATTTCGGTTCACTTGTAGTCTTCGGCTACTCAAGAAAGCCGCCGAGAAATTGCGCGCACGAAGAAATCCGGTTTTTACCCCATTTGAAAGGTCAGTCGCGGTATGATATAAAAGGCAGCCCGGTGGTAAAGCAGTAGCATTGCCACAATGAAACTACTGCTCCTCCTCCCCGCCCTTGTGGCGCTCGCCAGTTCCAAGTCTGGTGAGTCTTACATCTTTCCATGTTGAAAGTCTTCCTTAATATAATTATGGGAGATGTCTGCCTTTAGAATCACTTTTTGTCCGGAATTAATTTTTATATTTCAGTCCACAAGCGCAATGCTTACGGAGACGAGCAGGTCGTTCCAGCCCCTGTTGCTCCAGCACCAGGTCCTCCAGCACCAGTTGAGCAGCCACCAGTCCCAGTTGAACAGCCAGCACCAGCTCCTGACTGTGCCCCAGCACCAGCACCCGCTCAACCGTCAGGATACAGAGCTAAGCGCAATGCTTACGGAGACGAACAGGTCGTTCCAGCCCCTGTTGCTCCAGCACCAGGTCCTCCAGCACCAGTTGAGCAGCCACCAGTCCCAGTTGAACAGCCAGCACCAGCTCCTAGCTGTGACCCAGTACCACCACCAGCACCCGCTCAAGCCATCAGGATACAGAGCTAAGCGCAATGCTTACGGAGACGAACAGGTCGCCCCTGCCCCAGGACCAGCTCCCGCACCAGCTCCAGTTGAGCAGCCCCCAGTCTCAGTTGCACAGCCAGCACCAGCTCCAGACTGTGCCCCAGCGCCACCACCAGCACCCGCTCAACCATCAGGATACAGAGCTAAGCGCAATGCTTACGGAGACGAACAGGTCGCCCCTGCCCCAGGACCAGCTCCCGCACCAGCTCCAGTTGAGCAGCCCCCAGTCTCAGTTGCACAGCCAGCACCAGCTCCAGACTGTGCCCCAGCGCCACCACCAGCACCCGCTCAACCATCAGGATACAGAGCTAAGCGCAATGCTTACGGAGACGAACAGGTCGCCCCTGCCCCAGGACCAGCTCCCGCACCAGCTCCAGTTGAGCAGCCCCCAGTCCAGTTGCTCAGCCAGCACCAGCTCCTAGCTGTGACCCAGTACCAGCACCAGCACCCGCTCAACCATCAGGATACAGAGCTAAGCGCAATGCTTACGGAGACGAACAGGTCGCCCCTGCCCCAGGACCAGCTCCCGCACCAGCTCCAGTTGAGCAGCCCCCAGTCCAAGTTGCTCAGCCAGCACCAGCTCCAGACTGCGCCCCAGGGCCAGTACCAGCACCCGCTCAACCCTCAGGATACTGATCGATTCTCACATGTGATCTTCATCATTTCTTCTTGTGTGTACCTCGTAATAAACAATAATATTGAATTTCCGTGTAATACTGTAAGCAAAGCCTAGAAAGAAATGGGTGAAAATCTTGTCTCCATCTTATCGAGGTTTAAAATAAGGGAGTGATTCCATGGAAGCCGCTGCAAAACTACTAGTACACATTAGGTCGTGGAAACTACCGGAATACTTTCGTGAGGCTTCCACTCACGACAAAACACAGCTCATGAACAACTCTCTGCGCTGCTAAAAGGCGTTTCAAGAGGGATAAGCACGCAGCTACCCAACCCACGTGACATGGCAGCGGCGCTGCGCGCCAACTCTTCCTCCCAAGTTGACTGGTACCGGTATGGGGCTAACTAAGAATTGTTGCTTTACAAGCCTGCCAAATGGTGCTACGCTCTGAAGTTTTCTCATGGCTTCATACTACTGGACAACGGCAACTGACGCCGTTCACCGCGAACTATTTACATCCTAGCATTGAATCTAATGGTAAGATCGGTTCCTCCGAAGGCCAACTAAACCTTCTATCTTAATACTGGACCTGCCCTCAAGAATGCGCACGGTGCACAGCTTGCACGCAGACTCACTCCGCAGGTCACAGTGTGCTGCAGATCAATTTCAATTATATGTGACCATGAATGGGAGTAGGATGCGTGGCGTATACCTAAAGCATACAAGCATCGAATGCCTCATTGTTCAGGCATTACGAAGAAAACGAAAGGTTTTAAAAAGGGACACACTATCAGCAAAAAAAACCTGACAAAAGGGTCTCTCCGACCATAGAAAATGATCCAATCTCAGCTTAGAATGACCACTTCGTCTA
>MU913559.1:20893-35493 GCA_036418165.1 Cooperia oncophora | reverse complement strand
CTTCCTCGTGTGAAGCATAAAAACCCGCTTGCTGAACATGAGGCTGAAACAGCCTATTATTGCCTGGATTTTAGAGCAGAGTCCGCCTTTCGAAAATCCAGATTCCATTTCAGGAAGCCATTTGGTGTGAACATGCATCTGGTTGTCAGTTAGAGCAGGAGGGGGGGGGGTCGTAACTGGAACTCTCCTCGAGGGGGGTGACCGTATTCACACCGCTATTTCGCACATCCCCATGTTGTACCCTATTGGTTCACATGCAAAGCTTAACGGATGTTACAGCTGCAGCCACGGTAGCTCTGTCATGGTGTCATGCTTCACTTCCATGAAATCATGGACAACGATTAGTTGTGCGAATTCTATTTTTTCCATCGAGTGCACCCCGGAAAACAAAACCACGATAGTAAGTATGACGTTTGATAGCGCAGTCGTGAAAACCAAGTGCGAAAGTATTTGCGGTAACAGAACCATCTCAGTAGAACGGTGTACTACACTATGTTTCATAATAGGGACCAGTGGATATTTTTCTAACAAACTTCATCCACAAAAATACCCCAACTAGACTGGTTTGACGACGCTCACCTCCCGGATTTATATCCTCTGTGGTTAGTAATTATCACTCACTGGAAGATCAGACTGGTCGTGACTATCATTCTTGCAATCCAGTCCATCTTACCTACATCTTCGGACTCATAGTCCTAATAACTTTGCAAGACTGTTAGGATCAGCTATAATCTTTTCCATCAAGACCGCATACTTAAGAATACCGCTAGTGGACTACTGAGTTGTGCACGATCGATTAAATCCTTCGAACGCATGTATCAATAAACGCCCGCGCTCGACAGCTCAAGCTTTGTACGTAATATATTTGAAGCCTTGCAATCCGCTTTTTACACATTCATGGCAGACGACCTCGACAGAGAAATCCAGCTCATAGAATACGAGTAGCGTTCAACCATGGACGCCATAGGCACACCCTGCAAACTGTCACTGCTCGCCTCGAGTCATTGTATTCGCTGGTCGCCGAAATGAAGACGGATGTCAACATCCTGCTGAAGCGCACAGCCACCCAGTCTTCATGTGTGTTCTGTGCCCTCAACGACAACGTTGACAGTTTTTATTCCGGGGAATGCCGCAGACCCAGTCAGCCGAGCGATGCGGGTCAAGAGCTGCGCGGCGCTGTTTAGCGACGGGGGGGGGCATTTTGTACTAACATTGCTTCCCTAGTTCCGGTTTACGAATCTCACCATGGTAAAACTTGTGAACGCCTGTGAAGCTGGAGTAAGATCGTTTACGCACATCCTAAGCGTGCCAACTCAAAAGGCTACCTAGATGGGTCGGCACATTTATGAAAAGCCGAATGCCCCCCCGTCGACAAACTGCGCCGAGCTGCGCTTATGCGGCCGCTGCTTGCGCCCGGATCACGGCGCCAATATGTGTACCGTCTCCTGCACGATTTGCCGTGGGGGACATAACACGGTTCTGTGCTCAACGCTCCGATGAAGAGACCTCAGCACTAGCCGGTTATGCTCCTCCCTTCCGCTATTCATTCTCCCTGCTGCCAGCCATTCCGCGTCACCTCTCCGTCGTGCCTGTCGCGTGATATTTCTCGGTCGTCAATCTGATCACCCTTCAGTCGTCAGCTAATATTCTGTCAATATCCCGTCAGTTCTCATCAAGCTACTCCGTTTTCATTCGTCGTCTAACATCCTACGATATACTGGTTTCGTCGTTCATCGTCACCTTGCTGTCGCTATTAAAGCCCCACAATCGTCGCTGTATGGTATTGAATCGGTTGCTAAGACAGTTCAACAGCAATCCCACGGCCGAGACTTAGCTATTAGAATTAGACTTTACATTGTACTGTACTGTGTTTTGTCCTTTTTGATATAGATTTGCTGTACTGGCTTATGTACACGTCATATGGGGCGCGCGCTAGAGTGTCGCGTCGACGCGTTCGCGGCGACGCGACACACTGCTTAGCACCGCCCTCCCCCCCACGATCTTCTCTCTCGCTTTAGTTGTGTGACTGTGAACACAGCATAAAGTTGCGCATATATTTGCTGAACCACCAAATAATGGTACGGTGCCGTACGGCATGTGGGGAAGAGGATTCGCCAGAAAAACACGGATCTAAATCAGGAACGCGATCGTCTTTAGCTTTTTCACCATACTCAACAGGCACCAACATCATCTCCTTTCCCACCTGTGCTTTTTTGTAGTTGTCGTCATTCTGCTAGAGGGGCATCGAGAAGCTGTGCGAAAGATGGGTATTAGTCGCCCAAAATTTTCCTTCAAACTGTTTCTGAACTTTTTTCCAATCTAATACATAATTATACATTCAGTTTCTCCATGCACTGCGTTCCCCCAAACCCGAGGGTAGCATAGGTATGACTTTGCTGTAAAATAATGCAGTGTGATGACACTGAATACTTTCTTTCACTTCCAAACGAAGAGTGACATGCTGACAAAAAACACCGTTCTTTGACTCGCACATGCACTTAGACTTCACACATCTGAAAGTAAACCGGCTTTAGAACGGTCCATTGATCGGTCTATTGATTATGCCCCGGCGTCCCAAATACGATGCCGCGACGCGTGCGCTTCGCGTTCGGGGAAATTTCCGCGACTTCCGCGGAGTCGCCGAGTATGAATGCGGTCTGAGTCGACTTTAGAACATTATTACCAATTTGTTGCTCATGCGCGGCATCCCAAAAAAGGAGCCGCGACGTGTGCTTCGCGGCCGGAAAGAATTTCGCGCGTTCCGCGGAATTCCCAACTCGGTACGTATACATTCTTTTCTGTAAATTTGGATTCCGCAGAATCCGCGTGTGTGGACGCGGCCTAAGGCATTGTTCACAGTCTGCGACGTTGACGAAACGGCAGAAGCAATAGGCGCGTATCGATTTCGGCGGCTTCGCCAGTTGACGACTCCAGGAGACAGGGCGGAATGAATGTTTATTTGCTCATTCAGCCTTATATAGTCGTATATCACATATATCACTATACTCTTTATCCTTCTTCATTCTTCTTTCTTCGGCCACGTTCGCACCATTCCAGGGTGTTCATCCACCTAAATCGGTGAACCACGTCTCCACCCTAACATCCCCCGTAGTCTGGAATGCATCACAAAAAAGATTTCTTCTAAAGGCTAATGCCCTGATTCAGGGGCTTCTTCACGCGGCCCTGCCGCTTCCCGGTCTTCGGCCACCTCGTGTTCCACGAGCACCCTCCGGGAAGGCGTCCCGGGACTCGAGGGCGCCTCATACCGTGGGGGAGGGGCATAAGGCCCTCTCCCCGGCCACCGTCTATTCCGACCCCGTCGGGCGTACGCCCACGAGCGGGGCGTACGTCGACCCATACTGCGCCCGGCCTGAAGTAGACTTTGCTATGATGCCAATCACTCCGCCTAGAACGAGTCAACTTACTGGTGCCATCACCACCACCGTCGGAGACCCTGCCATCGCAGGGGGCGTGTTCCATGTTGCCATCACCGGAGTTCCGGTGGGCGTGGGGCCCAACGCCAAGACCGCGGGTGTGCCCGGACACCCACTTCCCACCGGATTTACCACCGGTATCACTGTCGCCGCCGTCGCCGTCGTTGCTGGCTGGTTCCACGGTGTCCATTGGATCCACGGTGCTGGTGTGTTCATGGTTGCTTCTGTGAGGTTCCTCCACGGCAAAATGAGTCTGCTTACCGCTAGCAGACCCTTTTATACCTATCCCTTTATCACTCCGGCAATAAGGTACCTCTTATCCCATTTATCCGTATCATTGGCTCCAGTAATCTCGCCTTCTTCATGGCAAGATACTCTTTCATTTTTTTCCGTTGTCTTGCGTTTGTTATCGGTCCGACGCTCCTAAGGTACTCGCCCGTCTTGCACTTCGGTTTCGTCCTTCCCCAAGTGTGTCGTTTCCCGCGTCACCCTTTTCTACTCGGGCGTCTATCCCCCAACTTCTGGGGATCCTCTAATCCCAGAACGACACCCTTTTCTTCAACTCGTTCGCATGTGCCATACGACTTCCGGTACCATGATGCACCCTGTACGTATTCGATCCGAGCACCTCTAGGACTATTCCTGGTACCCATTTCTCCAGCTTATTCCCATAGTTCCGCAGATATACTTGCTGTCCTACCTCAAATTTCCTCTCGCTTCCTTTTTTTATCGTACTGCTCCTTCATATTAGGTTGTCCGGAAAGTTCTTAGCGTTTTGTGCACCTAATCTTTGTACATTCACTGCTGATTAAAAACTCATTCTGCCTTGCTTCTCAGTAGCACATCCTGTAGAGAATTTCTTGCGCTATCTGATGGTATAATTGCCGTTTCACCATTGCTTGATAAACCCTCTTTTTTCAAGATTTTTTCAAGCATGTGAAAAGAGCACTTCGGACGATTTTTTTCTTCGACTATAAATTGGGGCAATCCGCAATCGAAACAGCTCAACAAATTAACCAGGTGTGGGGGCCCAATAGTGCTAGAGAAAGCACTGTGCGGCAATGGCTCAACAAATGTCGTTCTGGAAATTTCAGCCTTGAAGGTGAGCCTCATAGCGGTCGACCTAAAGCAATATCTGACGAGGATTTTAGGGGGATTTTGAAGGTTGACCCATCCCAAACAGTTCGAGAGATAGCAGAAGAGCTAGGCCTTGGCAAATCCACTGTTGCAGATGGTCTGGAACGCATTGGGAAGGTGAAAAAACTCGACAATTGGGTGCCCCACAATCGGAGTGACCGGCAGGAATCGGCACGTCTCGAGGTTCCTTCTTCACTGCTTTTGCGCAAAAGAATTGACCCGTTTTTGAACGGATTTGTCACCTGTGATGAAAAATGGATCATGTATGATAACAGGAGACGTTCCGGACAGTGGTTGGATTTGGAGGAACCACCGAGGTAATTTTCAAAGCCGAACCCTCGCGAAAAAAAATTCTGGTCAGGTTTGGTGGTCATCGGCTGTTGTAATCCACTATAACTTTTCATCACCAGGCCAAACCATCACAGCAGAACCCTACTGTGAACAAACCGACCAAATGTACCGAAAATTGTCAGCTGCAGCCAACACTTATCAAAAGAAAGGGTCCGATTCTTTTGCATGACAACGCCCGCCCACACGTTTCACAAATCACTATCCATAAATTGAACGAATTGGGAGTTGAAGTTCTACCTCACCCACCATATTCTCTAGACCTTTCACCAACCGACTGTCACCTTTTCAGACATTTTCAGAACTTTCCTGCTGAGAAATACTTCATCAAACAGGACCAGGCAAAAAAGACCTTCGCAGATTTCGTGGATTCTCGACCACCCAGTTTTTTCTTTGATGGGATTTCTCGACTGCTGCCACATTGGCAAAAGTGTGCTGATTCGAATGGTGCTTATTTGGATTAAATCCGATGAGTGTTAAGAAAGTTATGATCGTTTAAAGTTAAACACCCAAAACGCTAAGAACTTTCCGGACAACCTAATACATCGCATTTGTGCCATGACTACCGGGTTCCTCGGGGTCTTGAACACATCTAAGGTCGTCCTTAGCCGCGACCCATGAGCATTTCGCGGGAGACATTTTTGGCGGATGCTCCGTCTAGCTCTATACTAATACATAAATCCGCTGACTATTGCGTCCACCGCTTTTGCGGCTTTCCTGCCTTTATAGTGCGCTCTCTTAAAGGTCTGTACAAACCTTTCCGCTTCGCCATTTGAATTATGGTGGTATGGCGGGATGAACGTCAGCTCAATGTTCCTCTTTTTCCAATACTCCTTAAATGCCTTAGCTACGAATTGTGGCCCATTATCCACTACGATTTGCTCCGGGAGGACGTGAGTGCTAAATAACTTCTCTATAGTTTTCTCGACGGTCGTTGTGCTCATAGGCAATACTTCAGGCCATTTCGATTTTGCGTCCACTACTATTAACCACCTTTTACCATCCGTGGTCTCTCCAAAGTCCATGTGAAGCCTCTGCCAAACCTTGGCCGGCATTTCCACGGATGCAACGGTATACGTGTCATATCGTTTCCCATCGTTGCACATATTTCACAAGATTGCGCCATTTTTTGTATATCCATATCTATACCAGGGTACCACACCTTCTTTCTAGCCAACGCTATTCCTCCCATAGTGGCTACAATGCAAAATCTCTAACACCCGTTTCCGGAATCTATAAGGAATAATTATTCGATTGCCTCGCATTAGGCAGCCCTTATACGCATTAATTTCTGTTTTGCACTTTTCATAAGGCTTCAACTCCTTTTCCCGGATCTTTTGTGGCCAGCCCCGCATTACATAAGTATGCACCTTCCGCAGTGTCTCGTCCTCCTGGGTCGCCTTAGCCACCTGATCTTCATTTAAAATAATTTCCTCCCAAGTTTCAGCCATCATCTGTTTCTCTGCCACTTCATCGATCACCATTTCCGAACTCGGCAGTTCTCTCGGATCCGGTAATCTAGATAACCCATCCGCATTTCCAAATTCGGAGGTCTTTCTGTACTCAATGTCGAATGAGTATATCATCAGGCGGAGACTCCAACGATGCAAGCGTTTCGCTGCTATTGTTGGTATGCCATTTTTGGGTCCAAATATTTTCACAAGTGGCTGATGGTCTGTTAACAATGTGAACTTACGTCCGTACAAGAATTGGTTAAATTTCTCCACCCCATATACTATACCTAACGCCTCTTTTTCTATCTGGGAATAATTTTTCTCTTCCTTTGTTAACGTTCGTGACGCATACGCTATCACTTTTTCTTTACCGTCCGGCATCTTATGATATACCACGGCACCTAACCCATATTCGGAAGCGTCTGTTGCCAATACTACGGGTATCTGAGGATCATAATGTGTCAAAACATCTGCTTGCATCAATCGCTGTTTGATTTTTCTAAATGCGCTCTTTTGCGCTTCTTCCCATCGGAACGGCACTCCTTTTTTCCTTAGCTCGTTAAGTGGTGCTGCTAAAGTGGACAAATTTGGGATAACTTCTTTCAAATTTTTTGGTTCTGGCATATTCACCATGGCCTGAACCTTCTTTGGCGAGGGTCTAACCCCTCTGGAATCTACAATGTGTCCTAGAAACTCCATTTCTTCTTTGAGGAATTCACATTTCTCCCGCTTCAACCTGAAACCGGCCTCTCTTAATCTTTTCAACACCTCCTGTAACCGATCTAAATGGGTCACGTCGTCTGGAGCTGTCACTGTGATGTCATCTAGATATATTATTACTCCTTCTATTCCCGCTAGCGTTGTCTCCATTATCCTTTGGAATATTGCGGGTATAGATGCGATGCCAAATGGCACCCTATTATAGACGAACATTCCTTTGTGCGTGTTTATCGTGGTATATTTCTTAGATTCAGCCTCTAATTCTAGCTGCATATAAGCATCCGATAAATCCATCTTGGAAAACTTTTGCCCACCGTTTAACATATGAAACAGATCGTCCGGTTTCGGTAAGGGATACTGATTGATATCTAACTGTGGGTTTACTGTTACTTTGTAGTCTCCACACAGTCGTATTTTACCTCCTGGCTTTGGGACCACCACTAACGGTGTTGCCCACTCTGAATGTTCGACTCTCGTCAATGTCCCGTTCTCCACCAGTTCCTGGAGCTTCGCTTCTACTTTTGGTCTCAGGGCAATCGGGACTGGTCGTACACGGCAAAATTTGGGCTTCTCAAACCCTTCCTTCAGCTTAAGCGATACCCTAGCCGTCGTACATTTACCCAATCCTTTCTGAAACAGCACCTGGTTTGCGAGTAGTATGCTTTTTATCTTTTCTCGCAACTGTTCTTTCGTATAACACAACTTTGGATCTATGCTCTTGACGTATGGTCCACAGTTGATTTGCAATCTCCTTATCATGTCCCTACCACATAATGGGTGGTTGGCTGTGTGTAAAACATAGACTACCATCTCTTCAGAACGTCCCTCAAACTCTACCTTCATTTTACACTTACCATCAAAGCTAATGGGACTATTGTTGTACGCCATTGCTTCCAATTTGGTCTCCTTTAATTCTGGTTTGCCTACCTTCAACCATGTGGCTTCATCGATTATTGATACCGAGGCTCCCGTATCTAATTCAAACTCAACCGTGCTTCCATTTACTATCAAGGGAAGCATGATAGCTGGTTCAATTTCTATCTTATGTCTCGCCTTCAGTCGGTCGTCTATGCTCATCGACTTGCCGTTATCACCATCTCGCGTATGCCGTATCTCCTGCGAGGTATGCGCACGATTCTGGTATGTCCTTACCTGGACCGTACTCACGGTTAGCTCCTCATCTTCAGAATCGTCAGGCTCCGCGCACCAATGTACTTGGCGGGAGACTTTAGTCGGGAACTTCTTCATCCGACAAACTTGGGGTAAATGCCCAGGCCGTGAACATGTCGCACAGAATGCTTTTGTCCTATGAAAGCATTGTTTTGCTAGATGTCCCCGGCCTCCGCACACCCAACACTGCTGCGCACTCAAAGGCTGCGTTCGCAACCGCGTGTCCGCTGTCCTGGTCCTGCTCTTCATCCCCGGTCTATTTGACGCCGGTCTGCGGACCATATTCGACTCTCGTCTCTCTACTCTCGTTCTCGATACAGCTTTTGTATCCTTTGGTGCCACTGTGGCTACCCCTACCTCCGTGATTCCTTGCTTCAGATGTGGTGCGTTCTTACTTACTCTCTCGAACGCCTCGGCTGCTTCTAGCGTCTCTTTTGAAGTCAACTCCTCTCTCTCTAAGAGCCGCTTCCTAGTTTCAACTGAAGCTAACCCACCTATGAACACCATTGCTACCATCGTATCCCGGATATCTTTCACCTTTTCGAACCCACATGTACCTGCAGCCTTCTGCAACTCCGCATAGTATTCTTGCAAGGTTTGACCGGCCTTCTGTGACTTCGACATCAGTGCGAAACGTTCCGCCATCAGTAACTTCTTGGGTAGAAACTGTTGCTCCATGGCTTTGCCTCAGCTCCATCAGTGGGACCGTTTCTGGTTCCTTACCCTGCAACAAGGACTCTAACAACTCATAATTTGAAGCTCCGACCTCTTGGAGAAAGATGAGGCGCTTATCGCCTTCATCAGTCACTCTCCGCAAGGCCAGAAAGTTCTGAAACAACCTCCACCAAGTATTCCAGGAAGTCCCAGGCACATATGGTCCTGGGCTACGGCCTCGATAAACATCATAGGCCGTGGCTGGATCCTGTCCAGCCGGCGAGACTTCTCGCACTCCCACGGTCTTGGTGGAGGTGGCTATACCGCCCTTTTTCTCTTCCATGCCGCTCTTCGAATTCTTGTCGTTGTTTCTTCTGCTGTTTTCGTCGTTGCTGCCACCTTCTTATTGTCGCTGCTCCGACTTCTGGTGTGGCTGCTCCGGCTCTTGTCCTCGTTGCTCCGGCTTCTTGTCCTCGCTGCTTCTTCTCTGAGCTTCGTCTCCTGATCGCCAGTTGACGACTCCAGGAGACAGGGCGGAATGAATGTTTATTTGCTCATTCAGCCTTATATAGTCATATATCACTATACTCTTTATCCTTCTTCATTCTTCTTTCTTCGGCCACGTTCGCACCATTTCAGGGTGTTCATCCACCTAAATCGGTGAACCACGTCTCCACCCTAACATCGCCCTAGAGAAAAACGCCAGGGCGGCCGAGCTATCGTTTCGCCAGGGCGAAAAACGGTGCGGTTGGGCGGTTGGGCGAAAAGCAATAAGTGCGTATCGATCAGACACGGGAGAAACGCCAACGTGGCAAGCACTTCGGCGAAAGGAAATGAATACGTATCGATCGAAGAATCGCCAACCACTCTAGCGAAAGTCGATAGAAACCCAATTTCAATATTTCCAGTCCTTGTTCGATTATTTTTGTAACTATGCCAAAAAAATGCACTTGAGTGTTTGGTGTGGTGGGTGGTTCAGTGGTTTTATAATAACAAAGGCGAGAACAATAATGAATGGAAATAAGCTCTTTATTGAATGGTAACCCACGTACTCTCTTTGTAGGCGAATTGAGGATCGAATGATACCCCTACCTGGCTTGACCCCGCGTCAGGTAGGGGGCGGACTCTATGAGGGATCGTCGTCTCAGACTGTGAGACGACGATGAGGGATGGGATCGTCGTCAGAGACGACGATATTGGGTTTAATTCGGTTTGCAAGCTGCAGGAATAATTGAACACGTTTAAAATTCCCTCCATCAATCAACCTGAACATGCACGCACGCGTCTAACTGGTTGCGGCTTGGGGCCCATCAAATTTTCGCCGGCGCGCTCGGCCTTTTGCCAGCGTTTTTCGCCCGACCGCTTCGGCAAAACGCCCGCCGATACATATCGAAACTGTTTCGCCCAACCGCCAGACTCTTCGCCAAACCTCCAATCGATACGGATTGAAAGCTTGGTGCTAACGTATTATACCTACTACGTATACTCGAAACCCCTGAGATTGGGTAGGCGTGGCTCGTGTGTTGATTTTAAAATGTGGCGCCTGACTTTGTGTGATGTTTTCATTTTGGAGCAGTCGTAATCATGTCTACATCTAATGCAGAACAAGATGGCAGTTTTCAAGTAGAAGTATCTCTCGAGTAACCCGAACTATGCCATGCTCAAAAGCCACGCCTACTCCATCTAGGGATAAGGAGTGTACGTACGTTATACGTACGTAACGTATTTGGGCGGGGGACCACGAGGCTCGCGGCGAGTGGTGCCTCATCGGCTCTTCACTCATCGGCATACTTGAAGCGCCAACTTAGAATAAACAAGTTTCACCGGGCATTTGCTGAGAAATCCCACAGAAGCTAGAAACAAATGGATTTCGAGTAACAGGTGCGTGAAGGGGTCGGGTGGAATGTCTTGTGATTCTGTTGGTGGAAACTGCTCAATTTTCATTTTCTGCGATGTCCACGTGAGCTATTGGAGAAGATCTCTCTTTGGATTCTTATCCAACTTATTTAAAGACAGCCCCCGCGCTCGAGTAGTACATGGTCGTCCTTGTGCAAGTAGTACAGCCCCCAAGCTAGAGACTGTCCCACTCTATTCGTCTGGCACAGCAAGCGAGAAGCGAGTACAGCGCTGTTTCTAAGTTACTACAACGCCTGGCCAGATTTGGAACCGCTTACTTGTTGAAGTGTCCTCGACGGAGCACACAGTTTGTTCTTAGTCGGGGCGGCGGGCATTGCTAATGCCCATGGATTATTCTGCTCCCCTTTATTACAGTTTACTCATTGGAGGTATACACAATTCATTATTATTCCAATTTACTTTCCCAACTTTAATTTTTCGCGAGGTGAAACGCGTAAAAAGCACCAATGACCAATTTTCGTGATGCAAAACCTCGAGACGCACAAAACGTGCGCTACCGTAATCCCAAATTCAGACACCGCGTTGATAAAATTCCTTTTTCCTTCCAAAGAGTTTTCCTCTGCGTTTTTGTTGTTTTCTTTTTGTATTCTTTTTTGCACTGGATGATATCAACTACTGCGAGATGTGATAGAAGATTTGTGAGCTAGGGGTTGCACAGAGACCGCAGGGAGGTGTGACTGTGAGGGAGCGATTTTGTTTGCTGTACCGTATTTGGGGGGGGGGCCGGGGCACGCGCTCGCGCGTGCGATGACGTATGCTGCTCTTGCTCTCCCCACTCGCGGCAAATAGAGTAATTTTGTGTTTAAGGACTGGATATAACACCGACCATAGCTATATTAATCAGTACACTAAGAAGTCGGAAGAACAGTTTGTGGGTTTGGAAGATTTTTGAGATTACGAAAGGTTTTTTGCCTGTGTTTGTTATTGACAGTTAATGTTGACTACAAAAGTTCAAACATTTGTTTTCGGCTTTCGTGGGATTTCTCAGCAAGCTCCCGGTGAACCTTGTTTGTTTTATTCTAATTTGACTGCTAGGATCGCGCTTCAAGTATGCCGATGAGTGAAAAGCCATGAGTCATCACTGGCCGCGCGCCGCGTGTCCCCCCCCAAATACGTTAGCACCCGATTTTGTTTATGTTGTTCTGGAGGACGCTTCTTGCCTGTTTTCTTCTTTGGGAGATTACTTATCAGCTGCTGTTTCATAATTGGAAAGCAGCTATCCATGAGACTTTTATCGCGGGAGCTGTCTAATAGTGACATTTTTACATTTACCCAGTCGAAAGGGTTCTTGCAGATTAGGCATGAACCTCCACAGTTGTTTCTTCGCACTTTTCAGCGTTAAGTATTTTACTTGTTAAATATAGCACCTTAGGGAGTGTTATATTCATGCCCTAAACATGGAATTACTTCTATTTTGCCGAGGAGGGAGCAGAAGAGCAGATGAGTCATCGCGCGCCGCGAGCCGCATAGTCCCCCCTCCCCTCCCTCCCCAAATACATACGTTAACACCGAAAGCTTTTCGCCGAACCGCTTCTTTCCAGAGAAAAGCTGGGTCGCAGACTGTGAGCAGTGCCTAGGGCTGCGCTCATACCCAACGACGACGTCGACGTCGTCGTTAGGTATGAACGCAGCCTAAGCGAATGCGTAAAACTGCTCCAGAATTCGGCGCTCCCATCGTGCACGACGTGACGCGACGCGTACGCGGCGCATTTGACGCAGGATGGAAGTTCGGGTTGGCCAAACTGAGAATCTCGTTTGTACAGCATAGCCTGGGCAAATTGTGTTCGTCATCAACTTGTTGATAGATTATCAGTCAGTATTTCATAATTTCACATAAATACCTCGAACTGATTGCTGCCAAATGTGTAACTTCGCGTTTCTGGCTCTTTATTCGGCTGGTTTATCGGGTTTGTTGAGCTGAGCTTTACGTTCTTGTTGATTGTTAATATTTCCAGTAATGAGCGATAGCCATTTGACTGCACTACGCCTTCCACCATTTGGACTGATTGGGAACAGTGATGGAGGTAAGAATTATTAGTAAAACTGGTACAACTCGTAACGGAACGATGCGTTGAGCATCTGGACATTTCATCGTAGAAGCAGAGTGACGGGGAAGGGGAGCATTTTGCACTTTCGCTGCTTCACTAGGCTCACTCTTGTACCGGTTATGGTTTTGTGTCTACCCCGAAGGGTAGTGCAGCGGTAAAGACAACAATAAATGTTTTAATATGTTTATTATACATTAAGGGGAACCTAAGTCTTAATTAAGACGGGTAGGGTTAGCTGTGGTTAAATGGACTTTTTACTCGGGATGTAGCAGAGGTAGTGGTAGGCTGTGCAGGCGGGTGCGTGCACTTAGATACCCGGGTGGGCGTGGCCACAGGGGCAAGGCTTCGAAATGGACCGGTGTTTCCCAAATTTGTGCCGCAATAGATATTAGACGGGAGCACCGCTTCCAAGGTAAACGCTCCCGCTGCCTTCAAGGTGTGCTTAATGTTCATCTTATGATCATACGTAAGACCTGATGGCCATTTCTTTGCCTCTGCCTAATGTGTGCCTTTAGCAAAAAGCATAAATTCCAAGTCTAAGTTATTTCTTCGTTTTGGAACTTCTTAGTTCGAGCAGAAGAAGCATATAGCTCTTGAACAAGAGAGAAATTGTCATCTCCAAGCTCAGAAAGAAGCGCGGAAGCCTAATTATATCCGTCCACGTCGAGTCCTCGCCCTACTTTGGCCACGCCCACCGGGTATCTAAAGCCCGCCACTCATGGCAGGCTGATTGCGGACCACTCATGTCGTGTCCGCCTCATGCCAGCACTTAAAGGCAAAGCTCGCGACTGCAGATGGCAGGTAATAGAGTTCAAATTCGAGCGACAAAATGCTAGGTAACTGGTCAGTGGAGGAAAAAAGCAGAAAAAACTGTTCAAGATGCCCGTGTAGGACTACGTGCAGATACTGATTTGTACGTGCAAACAGTGAAGAGAGGGCGTGTTTGTACGAATTTCCACTCGTTATCATAAACATATCAGCTCTTTTATCTTATCACCTCACTCTCGCCATTCGGAATGGAGAGAGATAGTATAGTGGCTACTAGCTAGTAGCTAGCAGCCGGTGGGGGTCGGCATGGGCCTAAGGGGTGCTCATGGGCCTAATTGGTCAGCTTCCATCGGAATACTAGCGATTTTTAACTTTCTGAACGTAGCACACTGGCGGCGTCGACAGGGACACGCTCCATCATACGCAACGGAAAACACTGTAAACAAGTGCACAGGTTCGCCATGGACCTCCCTGAATCCTATAGACACATTTGCTCGCGTGGACAGACATTACGCTCAAACATATCACCATCCCATCACCTCTGCGCGGACCTCAATGCGCGGCGCATCCAAAGTTAGCATGATTGGCGCTAAACAAACCACATCCTGCTCCTGCTCCACCACAGGATACGTTCTACATGTATTTCTGGCTATTCGAACACGCTCGCTTGAAACCGTACACAGAAAACGGACTTTCGAACAGTTCGGAGTGTTCCCCAATAATCCCCAACGCAAATTATCTCATAATATAATTATTGGAACTAGAAGACCAGGTCAGAGTCCAGTTCGGGCACCACTGAAGACAAGATCCGGGATTCGGGTTGCAGACGACTAACTATAGTATTTCAGATCGCTGAGGAAGGTGCTAGGCACCGAAATATTCGAAGGAAGTATTAGAAACAATAAAAAAAAAGAAAAAAAAATTTTTTTGCAAGAACTTTTGGATTCTTT
>MU913559.1:6685-16703 GCA_036418165.1 Cooperia oncophora | reverse complement strand
GTTTCATCCGATTTTTCCCTGTGCTGGTTGAGAAAACGATCTCATCCTACAGGCTATGAAAGCCCGTCACTTCTTAATACCACCGTTCAGCACCTAAGCTTTATGTAGTCATGCTGTTAGACCTTGAAATGATGACAGGAATTTGGGTATGGTATGCTATAATGTGCGGAAATATTCCATAGCATTTTGAAGGAGAGGGGGAGGATGACGGCCTTTTCATCTGAATCCTCTCTCTGAGGCAGTACTTCCTTCCTCCTGTAGGCTGGTCCGAAGAGCGCTGACCAGTCTAACTTGTCACGGTCCTGTTTTTGCCTTCCCCCATTTACATTACTCCTTGAGCTGGTTTTTCGGACTTTCTTCTTTTCGCTGTTTTGATATTTTGTTCTCTAAATTTAGGGCTTTCTGCAATTATCAATCAATGCAGTGACGCAACTAATAGCTCGCGATTCATTTTGCGCTTCTGAAATCGATATCTTCTGTGCGATACGCGAATGGGTGAAGGCACGGCCAGAAATGCAGGTAGGTGATTGTGTTGTGCCAGACTATGAGTGTGGCAAGTTTCTTCGATAATTTTATTTATTTTAGGCGGCTGCTGTAGAGATGCTTATGAAATGTCTACGACTTTCACTTATCAGCCAGAGAGACCTTCTGAACATAGTGAGGCCATCGGGTCTTTTCGCACCTGATACAATTTTAGATGCTATTGAGGAACAGGACAAGAAACGCACTACTGATCTTACTTATCGTGGTTTCTTGAGTAAGCTGAACTTTTTTGATTTTTCGCATCATCTGCTTTCTGGCTTGGAGGCTGCACAGTCATCTCCGTGAATCCTGGTTTTTGCCGTGTGTGGGTCGAAGGGGCTCGCATCTGCAGAAAAAAGCCATCTCGCTCGTAAGTGAGCGAAAGCGGGCTAGAGGGTAGTAATACCCGTACCCAGCCACTGCCAGCGAGCCCTACCGCTGGGTGCGTGTTCCACTGCGGGACCGTGGTAGCGACGCAAGTGCGGGCAAAGTGTGTGGAGGCAGCACTCAACTCCGCTCTACAGCTCTGTTCATGTGCATCGTTGAGAGGAAAGAGGGTACGCTCCTGCAGCTGAGCCAGCCTTCACATTGCATTTGGCATGTGCCGCCGTCCTCGGAGAGTAGTGTGCAGCTTGTATTAAGTCTAATTCTCTATATCTGCATTTCTTACAGCCCCTAATACGAACATTGCTACTGCTCAGTTGGGTGCTGTGGTTATCGCTGGTGAAGCTCCGAACGTGCTTTTGAGTGAAGCAGGAGGTACCTCATTGGCGCAGTTGTAGCCTAGTTTCGTATGTATCATATTAGAAGATTACACGTCATTATTTAGAAGATGACGTTTGATTGACGTCACATATCACGTTAATGACAAATAAACGTATACTGTTGTCAGTAGTGCCCACTGATACGTCACTAACGCGTTATGTGACGTCATATAACGCGTCGTCTACTCTCCTTCATCATTACGGACTGTCGGGGCGTATCAGCCAGTAGGAGTGCGCACACTGAAGCCGTTCTCAGCCTTTTCGTTGAAACGCGTATGCGACAAAAAGTGGTAGAAAACGAGTAATACGAAGGATATAATGCTGTATGTCACTTGCCCGCTTCAACAACTGGTGCAGAAAGACTTTGGCACCGCGGAAAACGCAGCCGCACTGACCCGCCCCGACAGTCCGTAATGATGAGGAGAGTATGTCACGTAACGTAAACCAACGTACTCTGCAGCGTGCCTCTGCTAAATCAGCCTCAGTTCGTAAATATTTTCAAGGTATTCCCCAAGATGGAGATCGTGGACTAACTCGGCATGCTATTGGTGATGAGGAAGGGATAATTGTACAACTGGGTCGTCCTTACATAATTAACAAAATAGTGCTCCAGCTGTTTGATCGCGAAACCAGAATGTACTCGTATTATGTTGAGGTAAAAATTTGAGCATAAATTTGTATGTCTGTGAAAATGCATTTCTCAGGTACTTCGAAGAAGAAATATTTTCTTTGGATGTTCTTAGAATTTTTCAGGTTAGTGTGGATCGCCGTGACTGGGTACGTGTAATCGACCACACGAAGTATCTGTGCCGTTCTCGGCAGACGCTGTACTTTTACTCACGTGTTGTTAGGTAAGTAGCAGCTGTATCACTTCCGTTCGCTATGGTATCAGCCTGGGGAACAGTTCAGATAACCATCTGAAAAGTGGATCCTGTCCATGTGCGAGGTGTAGAGGTCCGCAGCCTTAGAACTGAGGCAATCTAGCCGATTGAGAATGTGCCGCAAGTGAAGGTTGAAGCTTGTGATGGCTTGATTTTTACCTATACCTCCGCTCGCTTTGATACGCTACACGTTAGCCATAAGTGAGAGAGCGCCGACAAGCAGTTGCTCTGGCCACATTTGAGCGTGTGACTGTCGTATGGCGTGTGGCGTGTTTGTGCGTGCAGAATAGCGGGCCTGAATGAATGGTCATCAGGTCTTCACGCACCATGGGTTCATTGTCGCCTACTTTCGGAGAGCCAAGTGATACAGTTCAGACTTCCATCTCACATGTGGATTTTCCAACTTTCGAATCATGGCATTGTGTGTTTCTGGGGCGGCATCCATACTTCGTGACTACATCAATGTGGCAGTCGCGCGACTGCAACCGACCCTGCTCCACCGATGAACGTTGGGCTGCTGCTACCACTGGTCCGTCACATTCGGAATAGGTGTTCATCCGATCGTTGCGCTCACGATCAGCCTTAGGGTGCGTAGATCGCAGTTAGGCCGCTTTCAGACTTCGCGACGGCAGCGCTTCGGTCGCGCGTTCGACGCGATCGATGCGCATGCTTTCGACTGCATCGATCGCGTCGAACGCGCGACCGAAGCGCTGCCGTCGCGAAGTGAACGCTGCCTTTACCAATTCCCGGTCCGCTGGTTGGCGAAGTATGAACTCGGCTCAAAGGCTGCTGGGATGATGGGAGTTTGAGCGATCAGAATCCGAATTGAACCGTGTGAGAGCAACGCTGAAATATCTCTTAGTCACAAAATATTATTATTTCCTCACTTTTATTGCACATGAGTTCCATAATCAACCAAATTCAGGTATATCCGCGTTGTGGGCACTCATAACTCGCAGTCGAATCGAATGTTCCACTTAGTGAGTTTGGAAGCATTGAACTCATCAGATGAGTTTGCAATCGACCCCAAGACTACTCTGCTGAGTATGTTCTCTTTCTCATATTTCATGTGTGCTCTTTCGCATATTTTCTGTCATAAAGTTATTTACTTGTTCTATTTTTTAGTTCCTTCTACCAATGTGGCCACCATTGAAAACAATGCGTTAGTCATAGAAGGAGTATCAAGGTGTAGAAACGCCCTCCTAAACGGGCAGGTTGGTGTTTTTACGGTTAGTTCACCAAGGATTTCTTCAGTCGTCGGAACAGCTTCCCGTAGCGAGTTTTCTCACAGTTTCTTAGACTCGTACTGCACGGATATTTTCGGGATTCAGATCACTTCCAATTCGCGGGGAGGGTGACGAAACAGATGTTGTGTGTCGTGACGTTCGCACCAGGACCCAGTTGATTTAGTGTGGCAGGGCTACACTGTGCCAAGTTGGTTAGCCAGGAGATGCTTGGCTAGTTTTCGCACGGTTCTCGGATGTCTCGAATTACTCCCCTGTTGCCGAAATTCCGAATCTTTGTAAACAGAAAAGTTATTCCCCTAAATTCTGATAGCAGTGTGTTTAGAATTCCGACTACGATTGGGATAATGGTTACACGTGTCATCAGCTGAATAGTGGAGCCATCACTATTCAGTTGCCACAACCATACCTGATAAGTACAATGAGGTATCGTTTATACTTGTTATGAGCTCGCATTATTCAGTCTACTATTAGGCCATCCCATTCAAAAGTGCCCAAGATTTTATTCATATAAAACGAAGAGGAAAATAGATAAAAAAGTAATATTTTGGCTTTGAGTTAGGTAGATCCCTCCTTCACCAATGACCCGCTCCCAGTGCCCCGAAAGCCTTTGGACCTCTGGTACCTTCGATTTTTCAACAAGTGCGAGTAAATTGCTGTTGATGCCAATTTCGGCGAATGACAAAACATTGTAGCGTTTGCCGTCGGAGAGTACCCTCGACTGACCAGAACAGTTGGAATCGAACGGCTTTATGTTGGGCGAATGGGGCGATTGAACCCAGGTCTCAGTATTGTTTGTGTCCCAGCACTGCCCTACAATACAGTTACTCGGGGTCTGGCACTATGACGAGCAACGGTGGCCTTCTTGCAGTTGTGTGGTACCATCCATTTGTCGATCTGATTGTCGAATAACAGGCAATAAACCGACAGCGGCGCTATTGTTCTCTGTATAGAGCCGCTTGAAAGCCACAGTGGAATCCTTCGCTATGATGATCATCCACTTGCGCCCACGTAACTCCTCATGGTAGAACTCGGGCGGCTTCTCATCTGCATTCATACAAAATTGACGATTGTGAGTTTTGGCTCGAGGTCCAAGACCACCCATATTTCATCTAGGGCGGGGTGCGTTTTCACAGTCGTGAATGACATCTCATGCTGAGAACATTACTGCTAGAGGCATAGAATCGGTACTGCGTTCGTGCTTCTAAAATTAGGTACCCATGCGCACACCCTCTTGACCATCCTCAGTTTATCGGACATAACTCGGGCAGCAGGGATGTCAGACTCGCGGGGAAGCTCGACAAAGGTCCAGGCTCTGGATCAGACATTCAGCGCTTGACTTCATCCACCCTTTTTTCTTGTGCAGGATGAACATTATGGGACCATCCACGACAACAAATTTTTTCCTTTCTTCCTTCTTCGGGCTCCTGAACCAAACCTTCCACCTTGTATTTCGAGAACACCATTACACACAACTACTGGTCCGGCGCAGGTCAAATTTGAGCAGCGCACTTTCCTCTTATGACGCCTGATTTGAAAATCCGGCGCTGATTTTCACCACTCGGGCTTCTTTTCAATTTCTCGAGAACTTCTTCTGTGGCTAGGTTTGCCAAATTTCACAGATACATAGCTAAAGGTACTAGCCTCCAAATGGTATAGTAGCCCGCTGCTCTATCCCCTTTGCTTTTCTGCCATTCCTCTATATGTCTCGGCACTTTTGAATGGGATGACCTAATACTTCTGAGTGATTGTACGGAAGTACAACTGGCAGCGCCAGTGAAGTTCAAAGAAGGGAGATGCACGGGTTGGGCGACTGTTTTCTTTCTTTCTACTCCTGTCAGAAAAGCGCAGACAGTTTTAGGCATTGTTCACAGTCTGCGGTCCAGCGTTTCTCTGGAACGCGGCGGTTCGGCGAAAAGCTTTCGATACGTATCGACTGGCGGTTGGGCGAAAGGGTTTTGATACGAATCGACGGCGTTTCGCCAAACCGCGACGTTTTTCGCCTTCGACGAAACGCTAGCTCGATCGCCGTGGCGTTTTTCGCCAGCGAAATCGATACACATCTATTGCTTTTCGCCCAACCGCCGAACCGCGGCGGTTCGGAAACTAGCGGTTGGCGATTCTCCGATCGATGACTATTTTTTGCTTTTCTCCCAACCGCCGTTTCGTCAGGGTTAGACTGTGAACAATGCCTCAGTCGGGCGTGCGCTAGTCTCGCAGGGTAGGCTCAGTCGTATGAGGGACGTGGCCCCATACGAACTGCGTAAGGCAGACAGGTGTTTATCGGCCACAGTCACTAGTGTTCTGGGAGAAGATAGAATATCAGGAGGGTTCCAGACCGTATTATTGGGCAGCACCTCCTACTGTTCTGGACTCTTTTTCTCAAAATGCCAGTGGCCGACGCCAATCGATAACCGTCTACGACTGCAATCCCGTCTAGAGCAGTGGAGCGCTATTGCAGTGGTAGCGCGTCGACGCGCGTCGTGGCTAAGTGTGACGCTGCTGAGCTGCTGACCTGAGAGTGTGTGCATAAAATAAAAGGTTCAGCTGTAGTGGGACAAATTATTTCTTTTCCTTTAGGTTGCTTCTGTGGGACTGCGATGATCGCTACTATTCGTACTATGTTGAGGTTTCGGTTGACCAAATCAACTGGACAAAAGTAATTGATCGAAGGATAAAACAATGCAGGTAAACGCTTAATTCATTTGCTGCGCTGTAAGTTTGAAAGACAACAGGTGTGAGCTAACGGAACGAGTGAAATATGAGGCTTTGTGCACGGTAAACAAATATTTTGTAAGTTTTCGATATCACGAGCAATTGCACAATTCTGAAAGCAGAACATCCACAAATTCTTGGTTTATAACATTTCAATCATATCAATTTCGTCGGGACTCAAGTCTGGCAGTACGCTGTCGTTCTTGATTTCATGGCGTTTCATATGCAGCTGAAAAGGCCGATTGTAAAGAAAATCATAAGCACTGAAAAAATGAGGGGGGGGGGGGTCCGTTATACTGCGTACAGTAAAAAAGGGTGAGAAGTAAAAAAGCTCCACTCGTTGGAAAGCCAGTGGGTAAGATTAGCCCACGTCATTTTTCTGTCCATCATCAAGAGCTTCGGCAAAATCATTGAAAGTTGAGGGTAGTTATCAGAAAATGGACGTTTTCCGGTCTCGACGTGTGCCCTTCCCTTCCCAACCAACATTTTTGTGTTGAATTAGAAGCCAAATTACAATTACCTGTAAATGATCGCTCCTGGCGAAGCATCTCGAGCATGCAGGGCACCGAAAAGGTTTGGCGCCAGTGTGCTTCCGATAGTGCCGCGTAAGTTCATCAGATCGTGCGAAGGTCCACGAACATCTTGGCCATTGGCAAAAATAAGGTTTTTCTCCTGAAGGGAACCTCATAATTTACACGTAAAGCTGTCTGAAACATATTTGTAATGTCGAAGAGTAGGTGAGTGTGTTGAAATAAAGGAAAATTTGCTGGTTAAGAAGTTACAATCTCAGGCCGAAGATCGTGCCTGTTTCGTCGAGCTGTTCTACACTTCTGTGGACTTTCTCTTTTTCATTCTACTACGTTTCTTTGAGCATTCTAGCTTTGGAACTGATGCCTTCAATAGGCCGATGTGGTCCGGAGGAAACATCCCCACAGAGGATGAGCTACCCTCACTGCGTAATGGTGGCCTAGTTAGCGACACCCGGCTGCTGTCGATAATTTAGTATGGTTCATGGTTAGTATAAGGAGCGCTTACAGAGTTTTGCGCTTTAGAGGCACGCTCCTCGTTCAGTTAATGGACAGGATGTCCTACTTTCGCAGTTCATGTGAAGAAAGCGCTAGGGGCTGGCGACGAAGCCACCGCTCCGCCCAACTTCCACCCCTAAAGGTTTCAGGATGATGCTTGTTCCGTTACTAACTCTCCATCCAACGATGAGAATCAGCGTTAAGGGGGAAAAGCTGACAACGACAGGAGAGAGCACGTTGATCACGCCTTTCTTCGCCTTGTGCACTCACAAGCGCGGTTCATCTTTGAGGCACAGTTTCTT
Organism: Cooperia oncophora; assembly: GCA_036418165.1. Taxonomy (NCBI): domain Eukaryota; kingdom Metazoa; phylum Nematoda; class Chromadorea; order Rhabditida; family Trichostrongylidae; genus Cooperia; species Cooperia oncophora. The sequence goes on along the minus strand of MU913559.1, from coordinate 9,250 downwards.
CTTTTTTCACTTTTTTTTCTCTTAGCAAAAAAACCAAGTTCTTGAGCCGCACAGCTCATCACTTTTTAAGGGGGGTAGTCATAGATGGTGTTCGCTTTTGAGTAATTCGATATCAGTGAGTGAAGAGTCGCAGTTCAGTTCGTTTATTTGATTGTGCGAGTGTTTCGCGAGGGTAACCATCCGCTTAGTCGTAGTCAGAGAACCACTGTGTACGTTCCTAAGTGCCACGGTACGTTCGTGCCTTCTTCTTCAGAACGAGAATTACTCGACTCGAAGGGGGGGGGTGATTGCTTGTATCCGCCTATACGATTAGCGTGGAAATAGTGGAGGGCATTATAAGGATCGGCAAGTAGTTAATGAATGCAACTCATAGTCGTTACTGAAGTCACCTAGGCAGGCGAGGGTTTCGAGGCAGAGCCAGCCCCTTTCCCACCGCTCACTAAACGTCCCAAGCCGCAGCGATCGATGGATAACAGGCTGGTGCTGCCCAGCCACTGACACGCCCCGACTGACTTCAGTAGTATTGACCGTAGATCACTCCATAAGGGGATATTTACGCACAAGGGTTCATTCGTGTTTCCAAAATGGAAGTGTAGAGCACCATGTGCTCGAAAAGAGGGGCCAGTGTATCGCTTTCAATCTGGCCTTTTCAAACCTTATTTCTACATTCGTTCCTTAGTCTTCAGGGGTGCCTAGACCATAGGGAAATCATTTATGCAAGGAGTGCTCGGCAGCTACTACTTTTATCAAGCCGCATGTTTATGGTAGCCGTGCGGGGTAGTTTCCGGATTGCGGTAATTGGATTGGTGCGTTTGTGTACGTATCGGCTCAGTCAAAGTGAGCCACAGTAAGATGAAAGCAAAACGCGATCAATAGTATCATTGAGGAAAATCGGCGGTGTATCGTGTTACTAAAGAGTGACGAATAATAAGTTTCATTTTGTGGGATGTCCCAGGTCAACTGCACAAATGAAATAGGAAAAACTTCAAGTTCGGCAGGCTTTTGGACTCATTATGTGCAGTGCTGTTGCTCACATGTTCGCATAGAATGGAAAATTTTGTGAACATAAAATGTAATACCTGTGTGAATGCGTAGATGAGCTTTGAGATGTGAGCTTTTTGTGTAGACCTTATTGCATCCCGGTTGGACACATCGGTGTATTCGTCGGTTATCCGGAGCATTTCGGTGGCGTTTTGGAGACTGCAGAAAGTGAAGTGGGTTCAGGGATGAAGGCGGATAGTACACCTAAATTTTGTGAGTAAATACAACAGTGAGTGTCCCAGTTATATAAAAATCGGTAGACCCTTTTTGCGGGCAGTTATGCTCTGAAAGTAGCACTGAGAAGTGGAGCTGGGCAGATGTACTGCAGTATTTGGTAGTAACTTTCTTCAGCAGAGAAATCAAGGCCAGGTTCTGCGAGTGGACTAACGCCAGAGAGGTGGAGAAAAGAGAAGCTGAAACAGAGTATCCGTGTCCCCAAACAGTGCATGACTCTCCCTGTCAACATAAATAGATTACTACAATATATGGGATTAGTTTATGCTCAGGTTTAGCATGGGCGGGCGTGCTGAACGAATAGTTTTCTTCACAAGCCTCTAAGCATAAGTCATGACGTACTGCAGGCGGCGATATTGCGTAGTGTGAGATTTTTGGCGAATACGACCCCCCCCCCCAAAGATCTTCTTTCTGGGTACTGTCACTTCATTTCCCCTCCCCCTTTCACAACCTACTTACTAAGGTTGTCCAAAGGTTTTCTACCTAAGGGCCGGGGAGGGTGGTTAGCGCTTACGATTGACGGTAAGAAACAGTGGTTTTGCCGCACCATCAAGGAGGTACAGTCGTTTCTGTGTAGACTCTGAGGCGTATCAAGGGCTGGCTTTAGCGAGGCGTCAGACCTCATTCCACCAGTCGTTTCTTTGCCCACTTTCAACATTCAGTGGAGGCGGGCTCTCTGCGCCAAACACAGACCCCCTGATACACTTCAGTGTTCAAAGCGAGAACTGCTGTACACAGTGTGCGTAAAACGAGAAAGACTACTAACTATAAAGAAGTTGTAGTTGCCAAGTACGTCCCCACCTGTTGTCCGTCTTTGTTGATTTTTTATTAACGCAGAGTAAAAACCATTTACACAACTGCATGTTATTTACATGGCTTTTTGTGGGAAACACTGCGTTTCTAGCAGTTCCGCCTAGTTGTTTAGTTATGCTTTTTGCAAGAATTATAGCTCCGTTATGAGCTTGTACGATACGAAAGGAGCTCCTGTATGACAAGCTTCACTGACCTTAGATTCAATGTGTGGAGGAAGTCGGTGAATGAAATCGACTTCTTCTTCGGAACATTCACTGAAAGACTTCGAGCAGCCGGAACTTGTCGACATTGGAGGGGAGGGTACGCGGTGACTTGGTTTGCTCTGCAATTTCCATCTATCGGTCGCTTACTGATGATATGAAATGCGTTCTGCATGATTGACATGGCATAGAGCCAAACAAAAGGAATTTTGATCAGTGCCTACCTCAGTGGGTTGTGTACAAGCGTACTGGCAAGTTGGTCTAAGTTCTTTGGTTG
>MU913558.1:12209-28927 GCA_036418165.1 Cooperia oncophora | reverse complement strand
ATTCCAAAATATTTTGAAGGTTTCGGCTCAGCCTGATCGTAGCAGTTGGGACGTTCCTCGCGTCTGCACCTCCAAGGGGGAATGTCGCTCAAGCTATCAAGTCTTCTGAGTACATCCGACTGCGTTGGAACACAAACACTGACTTCTTCAACAGTGAATTCTCCTACGGAATCACAAAGGGCTAAATATGTAGTGCATACAGCTGGATACGGCGGAGCGTGTCCAACAAGTAGACAGGAGCCCGGCAGCGACCGCGCTTCCCACCAGTTGTGGCACTGCTCAGATCGCGACTCTAGGACCGCCGGGCTCCGCTTCACCCTTCTGGTACACCAAAAATGCTTTGAATCAGAGCGGAAATCGAGTGCATGAGACGTCTTCTGAGTGTTAAATGCAAGCGTAGAGGTCAGGAGCCTCATGTTTCCACGAGCAGCAACTAGCCACTGTACCACGCGCCGCATACATTCTCATTGTCTAGTGCAGGCAAATAGCCACCCTAAGGACGCTCCAAAAGAGCTCGTCGCTGCGCCTTCACTTACCTCCGTCTTTATAGACAAAAGTCGTGTAGTGGCAAGGGGCACGCTCACACATGTGAGCAGATCCTGGATCGACTCCCGCTCAGGTCAATCAAGCTTTCAACCCACAGGAACAGTGAATTGGTACCAGATCCGCCTGAGAGGATGGGCACATGACATCGTACGTGTACATCGTGCAGCCCCCGCAGTTACACTCCTTATCCCTGAGCCGAGTAGGCGTGGCATTTGAACATGGCACGGAATTGGTTACTCGTGGAATATTCCAGTCTGGGACAACTGTCATCTTGTTCTGTGCTGGACAGAGACACGACAACAATTGTGTCAAGATGAAAATATCTCACCAGAAGCATAGACACCTTCAGGTTAAGTTGAAACATGCGGCCACGCCTACCCGATCCAGGGATATCGAGTATAATTTGGTAGGCCACATCATACTCGATAAGCTGCTACGATCCTGAATGGAAGTGGAACCCGTGCCGAATCCCAACAAGGAGTGATCAACGATGATTTTCGTCTATAGTATTAGTGTATGCGCTTGTAATCTTTGCCCGCTGCCACTTGTCTTACCCCGGTACCCCTGCCGATTCCATGTGGTTTGCTAATGTGACGTCATCACTCCAAATATCAAACTGCCATTTTCGTAGTCCAAGGATTCCACATAGCACTGATCCTGTATGGACACCAATTCGCATATTAACGTCCACACCGGTGGCAAGACGTATTTGTCTGAAAATAAATAAATTGAAGATAAATAAATAAAGCAAATAAATCAAATGAAATGAGAAAATGTCAGAAAAAGAACTAACTTGATGGTCTTGATCATTTCTAGGCCCATCACCACACACATATCGGCGTGATTTGGTCGATTTACTGGCATTCCCGACACACAGTAATAACAGTCACCAAGGAATTTAATGCGCATACATTGGAGCTTCTGAAGAAGATTATCAAGCATTTCATGGATTGGGAAAAATATTTCGTTCATCCCATCGTGACAGAAAACACGGCGCGTACCCAAAAAGGGCTAAGGCAGCGTTCATACTTCGCGACACCAGCGGCGATAGCGGCGATCGCATTGCGAAGAATAACCGTTGCCTAAGTCCCAGAAACAAAACGCTGAATAACGAGGGCCCCCGTGAAGCTGTACTTGACAAAGCTGTCCCATGGTTATTTTAAAGGCGGTGGGCGCGATGTTGTTGCTGCGTCATTTGTGGAAGAGCTGCGACAGGACATTCGTTACACTCCGATCAGCTTTTCCATCAGCGAAATTGGCAATAACCGCCCGCCTCCAGCCATCGTGCCAACTGTCCCTAAAAGCCTGGGAACCTTTTTGCGACAAAAAGTCAAACTCAGAAATTGCTGAGCTTAGGGGGAGTGAGTAGAAAAAGGGTTTGTCTGTTCGGTAGAGAAATCTCTCAATGCAGGCGGCACTGTATGAATTCATGCTTCATTGCATTGCTGACGGTAGTGGTGGAGATCATAAACGGACGGGCGGAGACGATAAAGATGGTAGAGCCCTTGCGTTGCTATCAAGAAAATGTCGAGCTGAGAAGGTGGAACATTCCCTGTGATAGGCCGTGCCCCTTGGTCCTTCCGCATGTTGGTCGCAGACGGGTATGTGACAAGAGAATCGTAATTTACCGCGCTGGTGGGCGTCGCGTGCGACGTCGCCCAATAAATGATGACGGTTTCAGGTACTAGATGGCGACAACAGGCAACTCAGAACCGAAAATAGTCATGAATGTCTACGATGACGGGGTCTACATGAAGTCCGGTGCTCCAATCGACAGGTTAACACGAGTTAAGAAAACGCCGCGCCCATCGCCGCGCGCGGCGGAGCGGCAAATCACGATTCTCTTGCCGTCTCCGTCGCGGACGTTGTCCTTATTGACCCATTCACTGCAGAGAATAAAATAGGACATCAAATCATTGGGGTCCTCCACAGTTGGGAGAAAAAATAGGAAAAAAATCTCGAACAAGTTAGTTAACAATACGGATTTAATCCCCGCATTGTTAAGATTTCACTGACTTCCGAAACGTCCGTCAAATATCTCCCACCAGCCTTTTTCGTGTAGTTGAGCAGTTAAAAATTAAATGAGCATAACCGTAACCTACCTGTGCATCTTTGTCAAATTTACTGTACAGCTCGTTCAAGGTCCTGACGAGATCCTTTGCAGTCAGCTGCGCTGCCAATACGGTGAAGTTTACAATATCAGCGAATAAAATGCTAGAGTAATGACTATTTGTGCAGACAACACGAAGATGGTTTCAATTTGCCTTCAATTTTTTGAATTATCGCTATTATCACTAAACAACATACCTCACATTATCGTGCACTTGCACGTGCAGATCATGAAAAAGTTTGTGATGTTTTGAGTTTATACGATGTGCAGACGTACTACTGGATTGAATTATGCTTTTACTGACTTTATCCGTGAGATATGCAGGAATCACAGACAGTAATAGTTGGTCCTAAAGCAGATGTTCTTTGCCATCCTCTTTTTCACAGCCTCTTTTTCAAACTCATAAATATTGCTGAGAATCAAGACCACCCCCCCCCACCATTGTATTTTGCACCCTTTATCCCGTAGGCGTGACACTTGAACATATCATAGCATGGGTTACCTGTGGGCTCCATATTCCAATTTGAGATAGCTGTCTTCTTGTTCTTTGTTGTTCGAAGTTATGATTACAGCTGCCCCAAAATGAATCTCACGATAGCTTAGCCGCCGCCACGTTTGTTCAAGTACGCAGCCACGCCTACCTCATCTCAGGGATTTCGACTATACAGGGGGGGGGCAAAAAAAGTCACTTTTCTTCATTGACTTTCGAGGCGCTATAAGTTACACTTTATTGAATTCTCATCGGACATTTTCACCACCATATTAAAGAGCATATTAAATACTATCATGACACTCCGCCACAGACTCTTGAACTCCGCCCGAACCGGGTAATTGAGGGGATTCAGGTCAGGTGACCTACTTGGATATTCCATCTTCTTTAGGTACTCAGCCCCCTTCCATTCCAAGTAGGCGAGAGTTTCTCCAACGCCCTTCGATTCCATGTGGTGGCACCCAATGCTGTAGCAGTACAAAGTTTCCAAGAAGGTACGGGCGACGACATGTGAGGAGGATATTCTTCACGAGTTGCTCAATGTAACCGCCAGCGCTCACCTTAGTCCGGGGTCCACGAAGAAAATATTGGTCTTTCCATTCCAGGTACGTCCGGTCCATACCATCAACCCGACTGTGGTGAAGATGATGTCCTAGACCGTGGCGACGTTGTCGGAGCTGCTCGATGTTGGAGGTCTTCCAGATCGAGAGTACTGGTCTCCAGGTAGCTATCCATGGGTGACTCCATAGAAGTTTCGCAGCTGTTTGGAGGTGACGTGAATTCCAAAGGTCTTCTCCAGTCAGGCTGCGACTGGAGATGACTTCATATTTTGGTGTACATGAAGGTGATGGGCGAGAGCCAGCTCCTGCTTGTAGAGGAACATCTTGGGTATCTTCCGCCCTGGTACTCGTATCCACGTCCTCTGTCTGGGCAGCGAAAACTTTGCTGATATGTGACTCGGTCGAAGTGACTTTTTTTTGCCCTCCCCCCTGTATAGTAGCGCACTTTCGAGAATTGGGCGTGAAATGAGTGCAGAGCGGCTAAGCGTTCCAATCTTCAGAGCATAACTAGTAATTCGCACGTGTAGCCAAGAGGGCATAACGCGATCTACATTCGGTCTCTTTAAGTTGAGTAGCATTCGAGACAGACTATACGCTCACTACTGTGGAGCCTAGTTCTTGCCATGTGAGGTGTGTGGGGGCAGGCACGTCGTACGGAGTAAGCAAATTGTTTTTGGTTACTGACTTTTCTTAAATTCCTCTTTTTAAGTGCGCGATATACCACCCCCTCCCTTCCCTTTGATGGTAGCATTTGAGAGGAAACTGGGGAACTCTCGAGAAAAGTGGAAGAAAGAATGAGTGGATTTCAGGCGGTAGATTGGATAAGGAAGGGGTCATATTATATTAGAAGAGAATTTTGAGGGGGCGGGTCGTATTTCACAAAATTTTTCCCTAGTGGCAGGACGTTCCCTGGTGGGACAGCAGCTACAGCAGCACGCTACTTTCTCCACTAAAAAAAGCACCAAAACAGGGGTGGAGGGCGCATATACCAGGGTGCCGTCTCCAAATTTCAACCAAGGTAGTTCATTATGTAGTACCATTTCGCGGTCTCACAATAGTTTAAAGACACTCCCCGCGATCAAGTGGTCTTCAAAATGACTTCGCGCCTTTTGGAACCCTCTACGCCTTGATGAAGATGATACCTCTTTCATCCCTCAATAGCGCGCGATAAGAAAGTTATAGCGATTTCGACAAGGCTCGCTAGGCTCACGGAGACGGTAGGTGGACGAGGCGTCGGGTCCCGAGCTGCTTCCGTCCCTTTAACGCCCGCGCGGCGCGTGTTGCGCGCGGCCCTTCTGGCACTTTGCCATCTTCGGTGATCCTCGCTTTTATAGCGATTAAGCGCAATCCCCGCACCGTTGGACATGAATTGAAGACGCATAGGCTGTTTTAGGGTTCCAGATGGTTTGCAAGCGCAATTCCATTAGGAGGTTGTGAACAAAAGAGCAGCAAACCTTTTTTGAATTTCATACTCTGCAAGCGATGGGAAGGACGTGATTGGAAGAGCATTTAATTCGTTTTCCGTACTCATGCAAGAGGAGGATAAGAAATTAAGAGCAGTTAGTGTGTTTTTCGAGCTTACCTGTGACTTTCACTAGCGCCACGGTCGCACGGCTCAAGCTTTGTGCTCCAATCGCTATGGAGCGCGCGCCCTTCGCGCCCGACGCACTCGTCCAGGGCTGCTGGGGTGACGTCTGTGTTCAAGGTGTTCCCAAGGGTTTTTTCCGCTTCTTTTTCTTCTGAGAAGCTACCTATGGGATACTGGTTCATGACAGAGCCCAACTACCCGCAACACTTGATCGCGGGAATTGTCTTTAAAGGTCTACTTAGGTGAGACTGTTAGTTAACATGAATAGCAGAGGAACTAGGGAAAAAGCAAAATGCCCCTCTCAAGCCTAACAGCGGAAACAGTTTATCAGACACATCTTCCTCTGATAGTTCCCCAACAATCGCTACCGTACCTGCCGGTCCTTCAAAGTTTCAAGTTCTGTTCTTCTGTAGACAGCTTCAGTGAGTTTCATGGCAATGTCGGCTCGGTTCCCTGCCTCATTCGAATCTGACACAATCCCTACGCAACTGATCATCAGCTGTTGCAGAAGAAACGAAATTAACTGCAATAGAAAACCAATTGCCAGTAGTCAACATTCACATATTGGCATAATTTTACTGTGGAGAATCACTGATAAGATTCTTTTGAAAAATTCAACTCACTGAACAAACGAAAGTGTGATCTGCACTAATTGCATCCATATTGATTATCAGCAGAATACACATGTTTATCACCACCCATAATAAAGAAAGTATTAGAAATATTCGACGATGGCGTGGTAACACGAAAAATTGCACAACTGAAAAAAATAGTTTTGAGTTCGGGGAGCAGCTCTTTCTGGGGAAACGCACTCCTGTTCCTTTTCTTAGCTGTAACTGACTTTCTGGTAGTGACACTGTGATCTTTCAAAAGTGAATGTTATGCGATACTGCTGCGCGGGTATGTGACAAGGCAATCGTAATATGCCGCGCTGGTGGGCGTGGCGAGCGACATCGCGCCTCGTGGACAAGTTGTCCTGCCCAGCTTACACAATTCAGGTGCAGAAGGAACGGAAAAATTTGGTATCACTCGTCGTGGAGTTTAGCCTATGCTTGGATTCATACGAGTTTCGCTGCTCCAATTGACACTTCACACATCAAGACTTGAAGGCGCGTCGCCCCGCGATACGCTGTGCGGCGAATTACGATTGTCCTGCCCGCCTCTTCTGCGTCGGGGCTTGCACCGTACCCATCAAGCGTTTTCACCCCGAAAATATGACATTAATGCTTAAGGGATCAAGCCAACTACTGGATAAGTTTTCAGCAAATCGCATGTTTTAAGGAGCTTTGGCACGAGGTCTAAGTTGTTTCGAGTCAAAAGAATGGGATTGTTCAAGTCTAGGGGGCACTCAGGAAGACAACACTCTGGCCAAAGAGAAACATCAAGAGAAAAACAGAGATTGAGCTTCGGCCTGAACGTTGAAAAAATGAGTAAGGGGGAGGGGGGCTAGAGTGTAAACCGTTGGCGTTTTTCCTTCAACATTTCTACACTTGTTTTCTAGAATTCAGTAATTTTCCACCCACCTGTGGCTATACACAAGCCCGTATAAAGGGAAGAGTGGTCGTACATACGTAAATGAACTCGTTCCTAAAGCGACCATTATCAAAAATCGTTTAGAGAAATTCCATTCTTTTAAAATTCTGGTTGTTGGCAATAATTTGAGTGGTATACTTACCCTACTTACAAACACAACAAGTGGAAGATGTAGAATCCAGATGAACGCTGGAAAAATCATTGACGTCACCAAAGATAAGAGAACTAAGCCGAATCCACTGCTCTGAAATGCAGAAGCTTTCGTTTTTCAGTGGAAAAAAAACTGTCATTCACATTGTGTGTAACGTATGTTCCCCTCACAGGCCGCGCGCGACAGTGGCAAATTTTCGATGAACTTAGAAAAATCGTGAATGGTTCTGCAAACTCGGAAGGCAGACTTGGGTTCAGAGTCTCAAAACGTACGCAACAGTGTAAACCTCACGCAAGTGAGCGCTTCGACCTATTTAGGTCTCTTGTAAGCGCACTAAAATTTCGCGCAAGCGTGTGGGAGGAGAACATAGAGGAGCGTAGTCTGTTTCAAGGAGAATAAAAGGGCGTGTCCGAGCGCGCCCCACCGCCTTCTTTCTTTATTTTCGGCGCAGTTCGGCGAGGGGGTGGTCACTTTGCACTTTCGCTGCTTCATTATTTCACAAGTCGCACTGTGTGAAACCTGTGAACGACTGTGAAGCTGGAGCTGGTTTGTTGAGCCACCATGGTAAAACCTGCCAACCCCTGTAAGCTCACGAAATGGCTCTCTAGCTGGGTCCACTCGTCGATGGGAAGCAGCAAAAGTCTGGGGTGACACACCGATCGTAAGCAGCAGGCATGCAAAATGTCTTCTGTCACCAAACTACCTCTTTTCTCTTTCGACAAGCGACATTACTGTATCATAGCGTTCGGAGCAGTCGTTTTTCATGAGTTATTGTCGCATACACAGTCCAACAACTGGTAGAGAATGGATTTGGCGGTGTGCCAAACTCCGCGCGGACACGCCGTGACACGCCAACAATCATTTGACAGCGAAGCAGACTATACATCTTGTTCAGATTTAGGCTGTAACTCACAAACCTGATCTCGGAATCGTATTGAAAAACTGCTAATCAATAAATATACGACGAATGCAGCGGCGATGAAAAAACAGATGGGCGCCCATTTCTTCACCTGAAAAGCTGCATTTCCTTCAAAAGTGGTGTTTTTCAAAAGTGGTTGTAATGACAGAAATCTATTTTGGTCCTGTCCGATGAGCAGCTCTCACATGAGCTGGTGTGCCAAGATTTCAGCCGATCCGCCCCTTCCTACGCCGCTGTGGGAGGTCTTTCCGTTTCCCTCGTTAAGTCGGTAATAGAGGAGCCAGTGTTATATGTGTGGTGGGTGGGGGACGTTCCGCACTTGACTAGTTCTTTTCCTACTTTAAATTAACACGTCACATCTTGTGAAGATTTTCTGTGGACTCGTCTGCAACTGTAACGAGGTTAATACTATTGCAAAGCTTCGAAGAAAATTGCAGGTCTCCACTAGAGGAATATTCCATGAAAAATCAGCATAGGAACCAGCAAAAAGAACCCCTGTGAACCTTACAAACTTTATTAGCGGCTCTCCGTAAATGGGCCCTTCAAGGCCATTTACGGAGAGCCGCTAATAAAGTTTGTAAGGTTCACAGGATAATATATCGCGCAGGCCAATGAGATGTTCCTATGTCGTCAGATTTAGTTGATCCACATTTGTTGCGGAATGGTTCCATTAGCATTGTATGGTACAGAATCCATCCAATTATGTCGGCGATCCTGGACACGAGATGATTGCGTGGCTTAAGCTGGCAGGATTAGTCATGTTCGCTGGTAAGACGTAGGTAAAGTCTAAGTAATTTAAGCCGCAAAAGCATGGCGAATTTGTAAAAGACACAGAAAAAGCGAGACCGCTCCTTCCGTGTGGTGACTTGCATTGGTATTCCTTGCTGAGCATTGCACGTGTTAACAAGAATGGGAGAATTGTTCAACGTCTGCAGCATACAGCCGCTAAAACTTATCAAGGAAAGTGATTTTTTAGGACTTTGTGAGCACCCACTAACTCCATTCATCAGTATTTTTCTGATCCCTCACTCTGGACACCTCCTTCTGAGTTATTCCGAGGACTCAGCAGCAAGATCGTGTATAGCCATTGCCACTCACTGTTTTCCTCTAGAGACAGCCGGACGCATTTAAGTGACGGTTCGAGACACGTCGATCCGGCGAGCGTGAATTTGTCGGCAGCAATGCCCAAACAAACTACGACCAGTCAAAAACACCATTATGTCACAGTCAGCGCTTGAACTGGTTGTATGATGGACGTAATGCTCAAGGGAGAACCTCGTATTCATTGGCCTCGACTGAGCTTTATTGACATCAACCTTGGGAAGGAAGGAATTGGAAGTTCGAGCACGAGCTTGCTTCGTTCCTGACTAGATCGTGTTAGATTGTTGCTTGTGGGATTCCTTGACAGTTCGATTTTGGTACAGGAAATGAGGAACATACTAGTATACTAGTATGTCCCATACTAGTATGTCCCTCATTTCCTGTACCAAAATCGAACTGTCAAGGAATCCCACAAGCAAGGAATCTTCATCCACTTCTCTACTAGAAGCTCACAGACAGTTGTACATGGAAAATATTCACGGCTCACCTCTTCCTTGTTCATCACCGATTGGGCTCGATCTTTCTCCACAGGGAGTAGTATCTGAAACAGTACAAATAAATTTTGACAACTATGTTCGACGTTTGTGAGGAAAATCAATGACGCTTAACCTTGGTAGTATTTGAAGGACTCGTTGTGTAAAAGTGGGGCAGGGCACATCGTTGCTGGGGAATTCCCAACAGGGGGGGGGGTCGTATCTGGGCCGTGAAAAATTTATTTTGATAGTTCGATCGCCGCCGCCCCCTGCGACAGCTCGATCGCGACAGAGCGAGCAGAGGGCCGGAGGGGGGGAGGGGGGGGGAGGTGGTCCGAACAACATCCAGAAAAAGGGGAGGGTCGCACGGACTCGACTATGATGTGCCCTAAAGTGGGGCTCGGAACTTATGCTAAACACCACGCCACCACTCCACGCGCGAACTTTGGAAGCTCGCGCTATTCTCAGGCTGAGTCGTTCAGTGCCCTTTTTTGACTGGAGTAGGCATCAAAAGTCTCCGTGTGCATGAAACTAGCTACAGGCCGCTTGAACGTGATGTTTGAATGCCCTTGCCCTGCTTACTGTGAATAAGCGTGATGAAATGCGTTGGTCAGCCAGTCCGTGAGCTGACATCGGATAACCTGTAGGTAACTGTGGAGGACAAAGACCAAATAACATCCCCTAAATCTAATACATCTAATCGAAATGGAATGTCTGGGCACACCCAGAAAGGGAACAGCTCTATGATATGTGACTCAACAGCTCGCCTTCAACACAGGCTGTGATATATGCTACTAGCCAGCAACATCCAAAACAGGCATCACAACTTGAATGATTTTTTGCATTCAAATGGTAATCCGAAGAGCTATTTTAAGGGGATGCATTTCACTCGCGTTGTTTGTGCAGTGAGCTGGTAAGCTTAGCAGTTACTGCATTGTCAGAGGGCCTATAATTAGATTTCACTTGTTTTGTTGTAATGGAATAGTACTACTGGACATACACCCAAGGGTGCGCTGCGTGACGCAGACGAAACAAACTCAATTAGCGGCCGGCACAATGAAGAATAAAAAATACGCAAGTGCGAACAACATAAATTGCCGTTAAAAATTAGAAAAACGACTTGGACTACGTTTGATAGCAAAGCAACGAGACGGACCACAGGGATCATCCTTAATTGGAAGGCTGTCCCCCCCCCCCTCCAGGTAGATAAAGGAAGCCCATCCGCGATTCATGGTCCTTTGCTGGTTGAACGCAAGGAATACCGAGATGAATAGTACTGGGCTGCTGAGATGTTAACCCGGGACGGAGTGTCCGTTTTGCAAGAGAATAAGCAGACGCTATACCCCAGCCGGAACTTCTAGGGATATTTTCCGTCATCAGTCGGCGTGGTCAACTATAAGTCAGTGGTTACTAACTTCCCTGCCCTGCATTTCCGGGTGTGCCAACGTGCAGTTTTAGCAGTTGCGGAAGTGACCCCAGCATTGTCCAGTTGTGAAGCGGGTAAGCGACAAGACTGCATCATATCGTTCGCACCAGTGGCTTCCCAGCAGTTATCACTGCCCCGCTTTAACTAGTGGCTCGGCACCGCGCCAAACCTGTCCCGTCTGACACGCAGGGGTATCGCCAGGTGTGATCATTCACAAGGGTGGGGGGGGGTCGTATTTGACCGCGAGGAGGGGGGGAGTCGTATTTGGTCAGAGAAAAAATTTTTTTGATAGTTGATTTCTCTTGTTTCACGGACAGCCTCGTGAAAAGGGTTACTTGGTCATGTTTGGGAGGGGAATACGTTTTGGTCAGTTCCAGCGACGACACTACTATTTTCCGATACATGAAATTAGTTTAATTCTGACGACTCCCCCCCTCGCTCGACGGCTCGGTTCGATGAGGAAGGACAGAGGGCTGGGAGGGGGGGGTCGTACCAACTCCCAAAAAGCTGACACGGTCCCGGCATCGCAGCATAACAAGATTGTACCTCTCCTAAATCGCATAAGTTTCGACTTTCGTAATCATTGTACAACGCCTCGTCATCCGGGCAGTTGATTAGGCGGTCGTCAACGAGAGCCGCAGCGCGTTGCCAGGAACTATTTGCGGCCCGTTGACGACCGCCCTAATCAACTGCCCAGATGACGATGTTAATCTGACCCTGACTATGAGTGCATAATGTCGTGCAAGAAGCCACACTGGAAGATGTAAAGAGGAAGGGATGGTAAGGCGATACCAACTTTCTTCCTTGTCCTCAGAAGTTTCTAGCGAATTTTAATGCCTGTTATTCGCTGTATTGTTGAATTCTAAGGTTTCACAACAGTTGTTCTATAAAACAGCCGACAAACGTGCTTTTATTCTGATTAAACTCAGACAGCTTATATCGCGGATGCCCGTGACTGCGATCCACGGGAGGCATAAGACATCAGGACCATGCGGCGTCGCGCGCGAAAATTGCAATCACGGAATGGTTACGATCGGTGCGCTCGCTATGGTTTTGTTGAAGCAACAGTGACATTTCGCTGCTTTTTTCAGCAGACAGTCCGCGGTATTTACCTAAAATGACAGTAAGTACTGTATATGTTCAGAAAGCTTATGTATGTCATATATTACGGGATGAGCTAGCAAGCTGAATTAACTCGCGAGCAAGGTTTCTGTGCAGGTTTCTCTGCATCATAGCTGCTATACAATCGCTCTAGTTATCAATAAAACAAATCTGACGGTCATTAACAGCCAGCCTACGAGAAGTGAACCTGATAACTTGAAGCGAACACAATCTAAATCAATAACGCAACAAGTTTCGTGAGTTTCGCAGTTCGTGAGTTTGAGCGTGAGCTCCGCTGCGAGTAGCGGTGTCTGCAGATTGCCGCGCGCGACGTCGCATGGTCCTAGTGACAGCTCGTACGACCCAAAAGCTACAAGAGAGAAATACAGTAGAATAAGTAAAATTAAATGGAACCATACCTCACTGACTTCACTGAAGTAATATATAATAAATATTTGTGCGACGGCATAGATCAGCATCCATAGGTGCAGAGTGTGAAGTCGTGCACGATCGAGTGTTCGCCAATGTCGTACGAGAACGGATCGAATCTCTGCACGAGTCGACGCCTCGGAGCTCGACATCTGAGACGGACACTACGTAGGTGACCCTCGTCTGCTTAATCTTTGTATGTTTCTGAAATCACATGGATTGCTTCCGATCGTAAAATATCGTCCAATCAATGAGTAATAGAACGATTTGATAAGAAGTGAACGAAGTACAATAGTGAGGCTTGTCACCCACGGGGTGTCTGAGAGTACCGTGCAGATTTTGAGTGAAAGGAATGCAGTAGCCCTTCGAGTTGTATACATGTCCTCGCTGTAATCAGTTGGGGCGGTGCCAGAAGGATAGGAGTGAGCCTGCCCTTGGCTGCTTTTCCACCAGTAGTGACTGAGTAGAGGTCTAGTTAAAAAGAACACAACCAGTGGTATTTAAGGCCGCGGGTGGGCTCACTCAATGCTTCCTGACACTGTCTGATCTCGACGGTATCAACTGTACATTCACTGTAACGGGTATAATATACTAATATTTCACCTACATTACCTCTTAGATACTTTTGTAGCGCAGATCGACTTGGGGGGGGCACCAAATGGATTGCGAGGCTTGTACTAGCCACCTTGTGAGCCTGTAAAAATCCTGTAAACGGCCCACTTATGCTAGTTCGCAGCTTCCAAAAAGTTTACAAGTGTCAGCCTTTAGTTAACATGTCTCTAACAAATGAAGTAGCGGCAGGTGAAATGCCCGCTTCCAAGCAGGACAGCGCTTATTTTGCTTCCAAACGATCCTAATAATCGGAAAAGTTTTTTAGCCATTCAATACTATTAAGAGCAGAAAGCTGCTCTCTGGGAAGAATTCTTCGAGTAACTCAGATCGAAATAACAACGAAATAACATGTTATGCATGGGATTGAATTTCACTTGAACCAAGCAGTCGCTTTATACTCCACCCCCCCCCAACCTCATCCCTCCCACACGATCGAGCTCTTTCGGTGGAAACAAGTGGGATATGAACCCTTAATCAGAAGTAACCTGTAGGTAAAATAGTAGATGCACAGATGATCCTCTGTGATTTCCAACGCACAGGAATCTCTCTTGTTCTGAAAGATAGATAACAGACACCCTAGTTCAAACGGACAGACGTGAGAAGAATTCTCTCTGTGCATTCAGATCATCGAACTACTTTTATGCATAAGGCTAAACTGATGGAAGTAGGAATACGACAAAGATGGGATTATTCTTCGGTCGAGTGGATGGCCGAGGAAGCCAAAATACGCGCGAGACGATCATCACAAAATGGCGTCAATCAGTGTATGAACTCCAGAAATGCGCGTTCTGCCTACTGTGAGATTAGATGCGATCATCGTTATTGAAAAAAACCGAGGACATATTGCTCACAGGAAAAAAAAATCGAATTACTAGATAAAGAGGGTGTTCTTGCTCGGTCGCATACCATCCGTAAAGGGAAATGCCGATGTGTCAAGGATGTTCGATAGATAGATGGAGTTCAGGAAAAATTCGCTAAAAAAAACGACAACAAAAGGGGCATTGCGCTTCCCGGCCGTCAGATTAATCTGGTGCAAGGCTTCAGTGATGCAGCCAAAGAGCACCTGATTAAAAATTATCGGACACTCCTGTTGAGAGCCTAGAAGAAGCTCCATCAACGTCGAAAGTGAACGTGCTAGAGAAGATGAAAAAACGCCTTCTGGTTGGGTCTCTAGTCCTCTTTGCTCATACCCAATGTTTCGATGCTTTCGAGGTGTTTCAGCAGGAATACTTGAGTTTATTTAACAATAAAGTTTTCCACAGAATGAACCAGAGCTTTTACAGCTGCTGTGCAGTTCAACAGGGTAGAAATGGAGAAATACAAATTTCTCAGAATTACGTCAGAACTGAACTCAATTGGTCGGAGGCTGATCCTAGAAGTTTCCATTGATCTCATTCCGCATGAAAATTTTGAAAGCACCGTCCATATGGGCGGGATAAGATCCTTCATTCTGCCAGCTTTACGGTCCCCCAACTTATTGCAAAGCATAAACAAAACCAACGATAAAAATACACACTTGACTCCGTTCACGCCACAAGCATGGACCGTCTTGCTCTCAGCCATCGAATTTCCACCCGAGCAAAATTTTTTACCACCTCTAATTCAGTTTAAGTCCTTTGAGGGCAAAGGTTCAATCACGCCGCATGTAGGGGATCCCCAAAGAGAGGGGTCGTATTCGTTACTGGAGGGGGAAGGAGGAATCGTGTTCCCCTTCGAGAACAAGGTTTTTGATCGCTAAGTTTTCTCGTTTTTTTTCCATTTCGCGTCATATGTATGCATTCCCCATCCTTCCCAACACCCTAACCAGGCGCTTTTCAAGTTGCAACTTCCGAAAAGGAGGTGAAGCTTAGGAGATCTCAGGAAAGCGGTAGCTAGGACATTTATATTGAGAAAATGGTTGGGGTGTTTGGGGGGGTCGTACCAGAGAGGGAAATTCGAGGCAAGAGATAATCGCAAAATTATTCTACAACGGCAACTGTTCCTGTTATAAAAATAGTAAGCCGGTGCGGAGGTATTTGGAATGAGGAAGGAATTCTACATGAGCCTATTCCCACAAACGGCGTTGGCTTAGAGGGGCATTTTGCTAAAGTTTGCTGGTTCCTCAGTTTCTTGACTTCGTGAGACTTATAAACCCTTGTAAACTCAAGAAGTGGACTTACATTGTATTGCTTTATTAGTTTACAGCCACGTAGATGGAAACACCCAAGAGTGGCAGAAAAAAGTGGGTTGCTATAGTTAACGTGTGGCTGGCCGTCAGTAACCGTTGGAGAGTATGGAGAGGCACTACCTGCAACTCCGAGGTATGCCGGCCGGAGAAAAGTGGGCACAGTGCTGTGGACCTATTCACCTACCATATGACGAGGGCTACTATCCACGGAGGTTAGCGCTTTGGAGGAGCCGTGCCACGCAGCGGATATCACCATCCTTACAGAACGTACGAGCCTCCCTCTCTACGGGTAAATGAATTGACTGGTATTCCTTCCATGGTACAGGTAAGATAAGTATAAAAATATTTCTGCCACCTTACTTGAAGGTGCAATGCATGGGAAAAAGCTACAAAGCGGTTGAATAACAGTAATCGCTGACCTTTGCATATTGGAGTAAGAGTGAAAATAAACGCACAACTAACATCCGGCTCTCACGGGGCACAACTGATTTACAGCAGGAAATTTGCATGAGTTAATTTCCACTACTCATGTTGTTCCATAGCAAAGAACGAGCACAAGTGTTTACATGTGGAGCTGTCATCGTCGCCTTTCTAAAGCATTTCGGACCTAATTTCAGTTGTTTTCACGTCCCCTTAGCCGAATCTATATTATATTATTTACTAGGATGTACATTCAAGGTTCCAGAACGCAAACTCATATTTCGAGGATTTAGCCAGATTCAAAACATAGTCCGATAGGCCGACGGGAGTACTCCGTGTTTGGAAATTGTCTCCCACTTCTCAGGAGCGTACCGTATCCCTTTATCAGAGCAAGGGTCCGAATCGGAACTACCTTCCTTATAAAAGGCATAGAATTCAATCCTTGGGTCCCGCAGAAGAGACATCCGCCCTCAGTAGCCACAAGAATGCTGCCCTTAAAGGGTAAATAGACAATGACAAAAGAAATTCAAAATAGTATCAAAATCATATCATACATATCGGAAATGAAAAGGAAATCATGGTTAAGGACCAAGCGAAGGGCGCAAGACAAGAGAGGGAAAGACAGTCAGAAAGAAGGCTACTGAGTACAGCATCTGGTCGGGTTAAATGACGGCGTCTGTGCGACCGCCTGAACTTTCACCTCGGCTACGACCCCTCTCACAACACTTTGTATCAGTAAATCCTTCCAACTCTCTACTAATTCTACAGGCATTCCCTTGAAAACTGGTATCGGAAACTGGCTGGATGGCGTCAAAGGCCTCAATTAGCTACTATCAGAAATAGTGAATACAGTCTTATTGCTGTGGATACTGACCATGAGTTGTTTCAGGGGTACAGGCGGCCACAGTCACTGTGGTCTACACCGATTCCTGCCTGCCGGCTCCCACAGTCGGTGGAGAACAGGCTGGCGCCGCTCCAACCACAGCCTGTCTCAGGGCACTTGTCAACCGGGAGGCCTGTATTCTCTTTATTTCCTTTTTTTCTTCCTCTTTCCTTCTTTTCCTTCCCCCCCCTTCTCTGATCCCTCCTCCT
>MU913558.1:0-10187 GCA_036418165.1 Cooperia oncophora | reverse complement strand
CAAATAAAACTGTTGTATCATCTTGGTTCGGCTACAGTAATATCCTAGACAGATCTCGGTATAATGTGCCTCCCTGAAGGCACACTCAGTCGTATGGGCGGAAGTGAGCATATTTGTGGTTTCCTTATCACTGCGCCTCTCTCTTGGGATGTTGAGACTGATAGATGTGCTAGCAACGGCTCCGTCCCCACGGCGAGCTTGGAGTGTGCATTTGAAGACCTGCCAGTGAAAGCATCTGGATGCTTTAGAAGGGCCCGGAGTGCGAAATGGTCTCCAAACCATGAACAGTTAAAGACAGCTCCCGCGATAAAAGTGTCAAGGATAATTGCTGATTAATGAAACAGTAGCTGA
Organism: Cooperia oncophora; assembly: GCA_036418165.1. NCBI lineage: Eukaryota > Metazoa > Nematoda > Chromadorea > Rhabditida > Trichostrongylidae > Cooperia > Cooperia oncophora. Next base: position 9,836 of record MU913558.1, on the reverse strand, counting down.
TAAGTAATTCCTCAATGAAGGAAAAAAGAAACAAGAGCCCTCAAGAACACCATAAACAAAATCGCGCCCTGACAGTCACACCTCCCTGCGAGCCCTGGCTCACAAATCACTTTGTCACATCTCCCAGTAGTGGATATCATCGAATGCGAAGAAAAGAAAACAAAAAACAACAGAAACATAGAGGAAAAACTCTTGAAAAGAAAAGGAAACATTTAAAAAGCCGGCGTCCGAACTTAGGGTTACGGTAGCGAGCATATTTTGGTGTAGTGAAGTGCGTCGAGCTTTTGCACCACAGAAATTGCATCATTCGTGATTTTTACGCGTTTTACCTTACGAGATGGGTTGCAGTTGACTGTATGTGCTCCCAATAAATGTGATGAAGGAGAGCAGAATTATTTATGGGCACGAGCGCGGTCAGCAAAAAGTACATGCAGTCTCGATTCGCCGTCCCAACAAAGAACAACTGAGCGGCTCTCCGTCAGAGGGCAGCTAGCAAGTGAGGCGGTCCAACTGAGCAGGCGTTAGAACTAGAACTTTGAGCGGTTGTAGCTCGCTCCTCGCTCGCTGAGGAGTCGCGAGAGTGGGACAGTATCTAGCTTGGGGGCTGAACTACCTGCACAAGGAAGGACGACCATGTACTACTTGAGCGCGGGGGCTGTCTTTAAGCTACTCCGCAGCTATATAATTTGTGAGTATGGAGCTTTCGTGCCAAACCCTTAGACTAGCAGTTGATTGAGGGGTTCCCGCTAAGACCGCTCGTATGACGAATAGCTGTAATTATGATAATAAAGGAGGCGATACGTGAGCTGGGCTCTTGAAAAAGATGAGCCCACCCCATGAAGAAAGAGCTCAGAGGCATTCCATCATAGCATAGTGATGTTTTGAAGAAGGCGTTGTACGGTATCGAGCCACATATGCACGTACTTCAGGAGTGTGCCCCTGGATCTCCCTTTTAATTTCTCGGGCCACTTTGCTATCCCGGAAATAAGGTGCGAAACATAGAGAGCTAGCCATAGTGTTCAGAATATAATCCCTTATCAAGCAGGAAATGAAAAGCAGGCATACAACCGCCAGTCAATGTGGAAAGGCTTGTAGCGAAATTTGGAAATTTCAGCTCTCAAAAACTTTACCTCGCGATTTAATTTGCACGTATTCAGCACTTTTTCCAAGAAAGGCAACAAAAACGGACGACGACGACTGCGTCGGCAACGTGACTTGATCATTGATTAAACATCAAAGTGAAGTTGCTAAGTGGACCGGTAGCGAAGAAACAACTAAATGGAATAAATGGAATAGTCAAGAGCTCTTGAACTGTTGACCTCATCTTGCGGAGCGTTCCGAATTTTGAATGACATTACTGTAAAAATATTAATTTATCATGGATTTTTGACGAATTTATTGCTCGACCAGCTGGAATTGGTTCTCATTTCCTGCTCTCCTTAAAGGCACAGTTCGCGACCGCAAATTGCGGGAAACGGAACTCAAATAGGCACAAAAAAGTGCTAAGTATCTGATTAGCGGAGAAAAGCAGCAGAAAAAGCAGTCCGAAATGTTATAGAGAAAGATAACGCTACTAGCTAGCAGCTAGCAGCCGGTGAGGGTCGGCATGGGCCTAAGGGGTGTCCATGGGCCTAATTAGCCAGCTTCTAGCGGAGTTCTTGCCGTTTTTCACATTTTGAAAGTAGCCTCAAAAATCGCCTTCCGGATCGTCCGACACATTTGAGAGGTCATAGCCTTATTTTATCGCGGAATGTGCCTTTAACAACTAGATACTTTGTGGTTCGAGGTCCTTAGTGTTGAAAATCTCACTAGATGCTCCCATGACCCCGTAGATTGGCGGCTTTTGGGTGCAGATCGATAACGCCACTAGGATATAAGATAACTTCCCTTAACACGAGTGGAGACCAACATACGTTAAGGAGAAGGAAGCTCCGGTCATGTACCGGAATGTATCCCGACACGGTGCAGAGAAGAAGTCAAGTAATCAAAAACACGTTTTGGCCCAAGCGGGGAGTTCGTTTAGTTGATAGTGTCGCAATCAGGCGGGGCGGTGTCAGGAGGGACGAGTGAGCCCGCCCCCAAACTGCCTTGCTCTACCAATGGTGATGGTTAGTGATCGATTTGGGAAGGTAACAACCAATAGGGGGAAATGCCCGTATAGGGTGCTGGTCGTTGGATCCCTTTTGTATACCTGAATGTAACCGAATGTTTCCTAATTCTTATGCCTTTGTAAGAAGATCACCTTCTCAAGAATAGCAGTCGATATCTTAGGCAAAAAGAGATGCGAGAACGGGCACGATCGACGGTAGAGTAACGTGGTAAGGTATGCAGTGTTATACCTGCAAACGACAGGGCGTACGACGTGGTGTGGAGTGGAGCTAGCACAGCTTTAGAGAGCTTCAAAGAAGCCGTCCTGAACACCCCTACACAATCTGAAAGGGAAAACCTGCCTAGGCGGAACAACGGCAAGGTCGACTGAATCTGCTTTCAGGATGGAAGACAAAAAAAAATCGCCTTCTTCAAGTGGTTGAAGGAGTGCTTTGTGAAAATCGAGCGGCCTCATGCGGCCTACGCTCTACATGCTCTCAGAAAACGATACGGCAGGAAGCATAAAAACTACGAGTTCAAGAGCATGGCTTAATTTGCTCATTTACGATTAAATTTCATCCCGCCAGCATATGCATATGAACTGATCGAATTTTGGAAAGAACTGTAATGTAAAACATTCAGCAATGCGTTCATTTAAAGAAATTTTCCGCGAAAAAATAAGGCTGTAACCTCTCTTAGGATCCTCCAGGCGATTCTGAGGCTGTACTCGCTTCAAAATTGAAAATTGTCCAGAACTCTGCTGAAAGTTAGCCATTTAGACCCATGGGGCACCCCTTAAGATCAAGCCGACCCTAAGCTCAGTGCTAGCCGTGGTTGTATCTCGCATGTCGAATGGTGAGGAGGTGATAATGATAAGTGAGCTATTATCACTAAGATAAGAGAGCCTATATCACTGTGATAACGACGAGTGGAGATTCGTACAAGCGCGCCTATTCTTTATTGCATGCACGTAAGAGTTGAGGTCGATATGGGGTCCTATTTTAGGGCACTTTGGACTGTTTCCCTGCATCTTCTTCCCCAAAGCATTACCTGGACCCTTGATCTTTTGGTATTGAGCCCCATTGCCCGCAATCTGTGCTCGCTGGCTTTGCCTTTGAAGTGCCACCATAAAACCTAGTGGACTCATTTATATAAGAACTTCGCTGCAAGTGGGTTCGGAAAGATCTGGAAAGAAGAACGGCTGCCAGTATACCGCAAAAAAGCTGACAAAGCTTATACTGGTGCCTATAGCTAGAGACTATTCTTTTCCGCTGCAAGGCAGTGTAGCCCTCCAAAAGAACTCAGTCGAGTTTTCCCTAGTGGGGCCTTTGCTAATCTTCGCTGCAGATATTTTGATGGCCCATTTTTTGTAAACGAATCAACCGAGCTGTAAAGAAAGAGATGGGAGCACGATCCCATATCGCTTCATATCAAATTAGCCTCAACCCCTTTTTCTTTTTCCCTCTCTTTCTCTTTTTCCTCTCTCTCTCTCTTACTCTCTCTTCCCCCTATTCTCCCCACTCTGGACTAGCCGTTCTCTGCTTCCCCTTGGAGACAAGTTGGGCGGAGTCAGTTGTGAGTTGGCTATCGCGGCGGGGGTCACTTCCACAAGAGTGCTCTTTTCTCTGATTGGATTCTTTCTTGTAACCAAAATATGGTAGATGAGATGAGCGCACCAATCAGGTAAGTACTACGGTGCGTTTCTGATTGGTCCTGTTGACATGGAGCTCCGTGCCCACCCCCTCATCCGCTGTCCTTCCTGCTTTAACTTACGCCTCAGATACTTGGACTCTGTGAAAGCAGGACGGACATGCGGTTAGTGTCATTCAACGCGCCATCGAAAAGACGATTTCCGGTGTTTCCCCGCTACCATCAAGTGAAAGAGAGTGACCGGAGCTCCAGAAGATCAGAGACGCAGCCGCATTTCGCAAAGGTTTCGAAGACCAGATGGGCGGGGCAAGTCATGCGTTTTGAAAACGACCGCTGGACCAGAGGATAACCGACTGGATTCCACGGCATGTCAAGTAACCCTCACACCTGGACGACCGTCTTCGTGATGGCCAGACTTCTTAGTCAAAGCTCTGAAAGAAATGAATGGAATTCATCGTGTCCCTCGAGCAGAGAGAGCCCATTGTACAACCCCTGTACGTCAGGGGAGAATGGAGACGTTACTAGCGCCCGCTCGCGCAGCTCGATGATCATCGGGTGTAGAGGCGATGCAAGTGATAGGTGATTGTTACCCACGATCAGCCCTCTACTATTACTACTACGGTATTTTATGGATTTGTAGGGGATCCAGCAAAACCCGGAGAATTTGACCATGAAATCAGGAAAATTCACCTTCGCATGTCCCTATGACCCGCTTTTCCTCTGTGAAATGCCTCATTGCCTGAACAATTTTTCGGAATTGCGCATAATGGATTGTTTCGTTGGGAAACATTTCCGCACCATTGTTTTTTGCTTTTCGTGCTTCTGGCTAGTTGCATTTCTTCTTGAGAAACAACCATAATGCCCTTCCTTGCCACATCACCCTTTCAGCTTCATGCATCAACGGCTATTGCCATTGCACCTTACGGAACTACACGAAGATTGAACGAGAGGGCAGGTAAGAGATCGACATTGAATGAAGCTATCACAAGAATGCTCAAGCTAATTGAGAAAGGAGACTAGACCAGGACTCGAGTCTTCATTCTGCACTCATTGGGAATGTCACCAGGATGGCTTCCGCCCTTTCAGCTCAAAGGACGAGGAGAGTAATGGACGCTAAGAAAAAGTTCGTCAATTATTCACAGCCGTCTTCAGGAAAAAGTAGACTGAACGGCAGGGCACTGGCAAAAGCCGTCGCACCACCGTGCACTATGCGACCAAACGGATTAAAGTTCAGCCAGCATCAACCGGGCATTCCTATCTCATCTGGCTTGATTACTTGGTGCTGAAGCTAACCCTCGAGCAGTTGCTGGGACGGGGATGTAGCGCGCAGCTTGCACTTTTGCTTGCTTACCCATCGTCAAAATTCACTACTTTTTAAGAGCTAACAAAGTATTCGAAGAGCTTGACAGAGTCCAGATAAACATTCGACCGGAGACTCCCTCCTGGCTGCATCCCTCCTGATTTCACAGCAGCCTTTACTTGTTTGCTCGACCCGTCGATTAGGAAGTGTGAACCCCCCTACTTGCTCTTCGCCCTCTCCCAACGGACTCATCAATGGTTAATCCGTAAATTAGGCGAGACACTGCGTTCAGCAGTGAGTCAAATACATGGCGTACTTAAAAAGTCCTATCCACGTCAGTCTTTTTCTTTAGCTTTTCTGCGCGACGATAGCCCTGTTATGAAACTGCGCCAGGTGCCTAAGCAGTGCAAGCATCAGGCCATATGAGCCCTGATAGTGGGTTTAGACTGTGTTGGAACTATATTAAAGTTTTGATCTATTTCGCGATGCTAAATAAGTATGTCAGAGAGGGAAGTTTTGTGCGCTGAGTGGTTCACGAACGTGGCTCATGCGCAATGTGCTTGTGCGTGATGATGATCAGTGATAGATTGGTGTTGTCTGGCCAAAAAGGGCGTGCGTTATGCGGGGAAAGGGTCGTAGCAGATGCACTGTCAGACCGGGCGGACCATAGCAATCAGTGGAAATTTCTTCAAATCACTCGGTTTTAGGGAGAGGCTTGGCAGGCAGAAGCTTTCCTTGCTGAGGATCTTCCGCCACCCCTTTGGGGAATGCTCGCCCGTCACTCTTGAAAACTCCATATCGTTGGAAAACTCCTGCACCCTCCCTTTGAGAGATGAGGTTTGCCCTGCTTCACACGATGAACAGCGAACAGTGTTAGATTTAGGTCATCACTGGAATTTGGAATAGGCACTGGAATTTGTATAAGAAAGGTTCTCTGTAACAGCAACAGAGATATGGAAAGTTAAATTGAAAGTTCTCACAAATGCGATATACTGTTGAAGTCTAAGGAGCGGTTATGTAGAAGTTACGGCTTATTGCCAGAGGAATGCCACCAACCGTCGAGAAAACTTGTCGGAGAAGTGATTCATCACTAGTACGTCGGATTGGCACAACAACGGCCATTAGTCGCGAGCTAGAATAATATGTCGCATCGGATGTGAGCTTAGCTATGAATACCGGAAGTTATTAAGAGTATCGGCTTAATTTATCAACTTGACAAGCTCACTCCCGTCCATCTACGGTTTATGTCTCAACGAAGAGTTATAGATCACTTTTTCATCCGAGCCTAAAGTAGAGATCAGAAGCTGTTGAAACGTACCATTTATGCACATGAAAAATATGCACAAATGAAAGAACGAGTTTCAATATGGGATGATCTGTATGTGTTGGATACGCTACGAGTCAATACCACAGTCGTGCGCAAAGCACGCCACATCTCAGACAGGTCGCGCGCGCTCAACCAAAACAGCGGAAGATACTTGCCTGGGTCTTCTCATGATTGGCTAGAGCGCTATCCTACAGCTCGACTTCAGCAGTGCAATTTTTCTGAAAAACGAATGTAACCCCTCTCCCTCCTCCAGCGACCAAACACGCCCTCTCTCGCTGAGGGCCCCCAATGTACGACGGCCCTGGAGAGAACCACTGAGTAAGGCACAATAGTAGACTTCGGTGCGTTTGGCTCTATTCATACGACAAGCATGGAATACATCTTTGATTCAGCACGAAATATCACGACTATTCTATAATGAAAACTAATCCTAGGCGAGATGGTCATAGATGGAAGAATACGTCCTCTGTGACATTACAGTTGGACAAAGGACATCAGCGTTATTACTGGATTACCCCTCGTAGTGCTCAAAAATCTTTTTAGAATGTTTACAGGCGCACTCCACGATTAGCGAAGATCATTTCTCGAAGACACAAGGCAGGATAACATGGCAGGTGATTAAAAATAGTAGCAGGGCATTATGCAGCATAAAGAAGCGAAGGTACACAGCCAGAAAAAAAGCCAAAAAATCTTTGTTCTGCGCGGCGTTGGACGAGCATTTTTGGCCGAGTTATTCGTTGGCATCGTGCTAGCAACCGCTTTGGTAGTTATGGCTGCACTTTCGGCTTCATATCAATTGTACCTCATAAATGAAGAAACAAGAGTATAAAGAGCAGCAATTACACATATGAGTGTGCGGCCATTTGTGGGCGGGCGGTTGCGGTGGGCGTCTCGGTCGGCATGTTGCACCTTGGCTAGGCGCTACAACTGCGCAGCTGGTTGGAAAAGGCACCACACAACCTCTGCTCAGGGGCACAATATTCTCTCGTGTCAGGAGTAGTTACCCTATATGCCTTGTCAACTTATAGTGGCAGTCGTCTTTAAAGGCAGAATCCGCGATTACTCGTCATTTCAGATGGTGGATTAGGGGGTTCCATATAGACGACAAGGGGTTGAGTAACTCGACAGTGAAGAAAAAAGCACAAAAAACATGCCACCTGCCCTAGATAGAACCCCATTTCGATCCCAGTTTGTACGTGCCCAATTAACTCTATCTCCCACACTACGCCCCTCATATGCCAGCTACCATCGATAGGAACTCTACGATCGTACAAGTGACGATTTTCATGCCTTTTCTTCCTGCAATCTCGTTTTTCATTGAAAGCCGGCCATTTGTAGGCGGAGTTTGAGGGAAGTCACTGGAGACACGAGACCAACTGAAACCCTATATTGCGGCTATAGCGCCCTTCTCTTAATTAATTTTGTCCGCGAAACCGTACAGGGTTTGTTCTTCGCGACGTAACCTCCTGACGCCATATTTTCAAATTCGATACCTGATCGCGCACCGTTCCTGTGAGTAGATTGGGGCAGCAACCGCCAAGGAAAGCCTATTGTGTGAAAACTTGCGAGAAGCGGATTGAGCGCTTGTTGGCTAACGAAATGTGAGGTGGCATGCCGGCACAAGTCGCTCTCCAAGATCGGTTTTTTGTGCTCTCTCCCGCGCCGATTTCTGGTCCTTCTACTAGACAACTTTTCCTTGCTCCTTACTTCTGAATAAGTATCCTGAACCTCACACAGCTTTGTCGGTGATTACGATCAACTGCGCCAGTTTTGTCGACGGGGGGGGCATTTTGCTTTCCATAGATGTGTCGACCCATCTAGGCAGCCGTTTCTCGAGTTGACACGTTTTAAGATAGTGGCTAGACGATCTTACTTCAGCTTCACAAGAGTTCACAAGTTTTACCAGAGTGAGATTTGTAAACCGGAACTAGGGAAGCAATGATAATACAAAATGCCCCCCCCCGTCGACAAACAGCGCCCCGATCAACTAACCGTAAGAGAGGAAGGACCTCGATAAAGTCGTTTTTTCTACTTCCCTTCCCAGTGAAGAAGAAGCTGTGCAGCAAAAGACAGCTTTTTGTCTCTGGAACCTACTGCCCACAAATTTTCTGCTGGATGCGCCTTATAATTCCTCCTTCGCTCAACAGCAATTTTTTGGGTAAAAAGTGGACCTTCAAAGAAACTGGAACTACTGTAAGCGCTGGAAAGCTCGGAAGTTGGAACAGTTTAGCAACATGGTTGATAGGATAAGGAAGGGGAATCGTACTGGAGGTGGAAATTTCGACAGGGCAGGGCAGTATTTTGTAAAAATTTCCCCCAAGGCAAGACGTGCCCAGACTCCAATGCCTCTTACAGACAGACTTATGCCTTCATTTTCTTCAAAGAGACCTACTGAACAAGACTATTAGCTTCACTTATCGAGCAGGACAAAAACATTGCCAGACGATGGAAAAGCACTTAAGTGACTAGTAGTAGAGGCGCTGACCTGCAAATGACTGACGCGACTTCCGCCTTGCTCATCCGGTCTAATAAGGCGCCTCCTCGCAGAAGCCACTATCTGTCAATTAGAAAAAACTCTTCGCAACGAGAAAAACAGCCGGACTGATCCCAATGCCTGATGTGAAATGCTTGAGGCTTTCGGTGACTTGAAAGTACTCCTACATTAATTTCTTGGCTGACTCTGAAAGCTGACTTCGACTAGAGCAGCTCAGGACTTCGAGAGAAATGGATCTTGAAATATAAGAAGGGGAAATATGGACGAGCAGTTTACCAATAGGCAAGAAAGGAAGTCTAAATAGACCCGGGGAAATAGCCTTTTTTCAATCCCGAGCGATCAAATACGGATGAAATTTTATAGCGCAATTTCTCAGAAATAACGGAAGGGTCGACGTCATGCTCTGAAAATCTCAAATACTGAATAAGTGAAGCAGGATTAAATGGGGATAAGGGATGTGACAAAGATAGGGGGTTTTGTGACTAGCTGTCCCAACAAAAAAGTTGGTAGCAACGCACATCCACGCTAATAAGGCTGAACAGCGTCACTGAAACCCACCTATGTAAGAACTGCTCCCTTCAGGTTCACATACATGTGGTTTGAAATTGTACGCACTCTCCTCCCACGTTTGTCTGGTTAAAAACTGGACCTAATGTCTCTAACCAAATATGGCGCCTCAGAGCTTAGCAGTACTCTGCTCCTTTCGAAGAACGTGGAAAAAAGAAAATTCCAATAAGGATGATGAAATTTCTTTTTTGTCGCACCAAAAAAGCACCGCGGAGAATGATTTTGGTTTTTCCGTAGGTTTGAGAAATAGGATGGTCTGGTGCCCAGAAGATTCAGAAAAAATTTTAATTAACTGTCTTCAGGGCCTGAATCTTCTTTGCACGAGGTGGTAAGCTTCTCTGCTGAAATACTCAGGCGCCAGCATAGCCCAAAAACTTCTCGTACTTTAAAACAGCGCTAGAATAAAGAAA
>MU913557.1:28155-44271 GCA_036418165.1 Cooperia oncophora | reverse complement strand
ATATACTCAGCATGAAAGTAAAGTATGAACGCGGCCCGATAACAAAAACGGCACTGACCTTCGCAAACCATTCAGAAACATTATGCCGTACAGAAGCGCGATACTCATCTACTGACTGAAAAATCAAAATTCAAAATAACATAAAATGTGTTAATGAACAGAAAACTTAAAATAGCACCTGTTAAGAAGCCTAAGACTCACCGCTGAATCTATCACAAATACATGAAGATACGCAATATTCGGAAGGTCCGAATGTGTCATATGCGGCCCAAAGCATAGGCTTTCATCAAACGCACAAAACTTTATCGGAAACGTCAGCGGGTATGGAAATGGTTTCCCTTGTCTGAACATGAGAAATTTCAAGCGACACTCCGGGAATAAACAATCGATCCATAAAGTTTGTGGTGTAAAATTCATTGAAAAAGATTTTTCGGCGCAGTTCCGCTTAGAAGGGGATGCATCACTGGTTCCTGTTAAATTACAGGTCTCACCTTGGTGCGACCTGTTTACTCACGTCAGCTTTGAATGAAACTCATGCTACTGCATAGCCTTACAGGAATTAACAGGACTCCCAAGAGGCATCAGAAGTGCTCGTTGAAAACTACGAAGATGCCCCCACCATGCCGAACTGCGCCGATTTTTCTACGACTTCAAGACATAGTACGAAAGTCGCCGTCAGTATCATTGGAAAACAGTACCAGTTACGCTTTCTCGCAGTATACATCTCATCGATAGAATGTTGCTGAGACACGATCTCCACCCCAAAAGATTTCACTCAAATCTGCGATCATACATATGCTTATGTTCTCGCTTTCGAGGGTCGGCACGTTCCTACCGTTGAGAAAAATTTCCGCGACATACGACTCCCCCCCCCTGCTCAAAGTCTCCTCCTTTGGCAAGCACCCCCTCCCCACCTACCTATCTGCAATCCTATCCAACTTCTTAAATCTCCCAGTTTCCTATCACTTTTCCAGCAGGGTTTTTTCTTTCAAAGTTTTCCACTACCTAAAACTGCTGTTGGCCGAGCAATTTTAGCATTACAACAGAAAAAAAACCGTAACTGCTAAAAACTTGAAACAGGGAGAACAGGGAAAACTCAACAACAAAAAAAGCATTTTTCTCTGAGGCAAGCATGACCCTCCATCTTTCTAACGATCAAACAGGACCCCCTCGCTCAGGATCCCTAACGTACGATGTGACCTGGTAAAGACCCAACAAGACCCCCGAATTTGGAAAAGAATCAGGATCGGAACAGGGAGAGATACGAGAGCAATCGATACACCGTGAAGCAAGTCCCCTTTCTAGAGAAGTCGGGCAACGGTTGAAGGGGTAGCCCCCGTGCAACATGTGCCGATGCCGAGCATTTGGAAAACCAAGCTGGACTGAAGCCTCAAGGTGATCCTCGCTTATTTGAGAGTAGTAAAACACAAAGTTGACACAATGGAGCGTAACTGGGGAAAATGAACTTTTGAGTTATCTCTAAAGAGTTGAATAAAATTAGTAAGAGACTTGGAAACATACCTTTTCCATAAAATCGGCTGCTGAGAGAAACGAGCTATGATTTCATTTTGATAAGCAATGAACCCGTTATCACTGCCCTTACCTGTAAATTGAAAATAAAAACAAAAGGAAGCGGAATCAGAAAAGTATAGCTGACTAATAGTACGTAGTGTATTGATTAACAAACATGGAACACTGATAACCTTCGGTTAGGGGAGGGGTGCAATTAAAGGAATCCCTGGCGAAGCTGAATCACCATCTTTAGGATGAGGACTTGCACTCAAGTCTAAAGTGGAGATGCTCCAGGGTAGTCGAACCAGTTCCGATTACGGTATTCTGTTCGGATGATTTTAGTGGCAGTTTTGCATAAAGAGCTCTTTCAAATGCCCCTCCAAGGCTATTACGCTAAATATTGGTCATTAACTCACATGTCACCGCAACGTGATGAGGTTTGTGTGCTCGTAGTAAACTGGCCAGATCATACCTCCACTTCTGGTCCATACACCTTAGATCTGAAAATCACTTCCTAGAATGTTTGATACAAATTTTTCAGCAGAAATTAAACGGCCACAGGCGCACATCTCGTTTGTTTAGTTGAAAATAAACAATGTCAATTATAGCGCCCTTATAAAATGGGTAAACAGGAACGAAGAACATTACTAGGGCCAAAGCAAGCGGTTGAAAATCAAATGAGTCCTGGTGAAAATCTCAATAACCATCTAGGTAGGATAGTTCTCGCTTGACTACTGCAGTCAATTAAACTTTGGGGGGGGGGGGGAATGGTGTCTCGATAAAACTCAAAGAAGTGATCAGAAAGAAACTGGTTTCTACCGGTTACTTCTTGCGAAGAAAGAAGAAGAGGGGGGAGGCGGGTGGGGAGAGAAGAAAGAAGACTAAAACTTGGCGGCATTCCAAACACTATTCAGAAAAAAAATCAAGAAATCGGCCAAAGCAAAACAATATCGAAAATAATCTCGCTACCTATGGCTGCTGCCTTCAAACAAATTAAAGAGGTAATCTTCAAAATTCATAAGCTATGAAGACAGATTAGGAACAAAACTTCCTTGCGAGTTTTTTCACTCCCATTGACATCCTAAGAAAGATTATTCAAGAACTCCCAGTAGTTAGTAAATAACGCTGAATATTTCCTACGATTGCAGGTAAAATCTAGGCCCTTCTGCGCAGATCAATATTTTTCCGAGGTGGCCAGGCATTCACCTTGTACTCGGGAATCGTAGCGGCTCTTCCGAAGGATGCGGACCTGAACAATTACATGCGCGGTAAGGTTAGTATACAAGGATCGACTGACCCTGGCGGGTCGTAGGACTCTTTTGGCCTAAGCGTTGTCCGATCCGGTATTTCTGCGCCTGTGCTCGAAAAGAGAGAGTTTCCTTTGGGAGGGGAGAGGTAAAAGAACGCGACAGAAGGAAACAAAAAGGAAACAAACAGCAATCGGAAAATTCCTCACGGAGCCAAATAAGACCCCCGTCGAATCACGAATCCTTATCATACGCCTAGTGCCCTCGTCGGTCTCCTTTTTTGAGGAGCACTGCCAAAAACCATGGGTCAAGCTTGACAACTCGTAAAGGTTGGTTTGAGCTGTAGCTTACAGTGCTCAAAAAAAGAACAGAGGTATCGCCTAAGGGATTTTTGTTCAAGAAATAGCGACTTGCTGATGCAGCTCCTTGTTGAAGAAAAAAAATCACAGAAAAGAAGAGAAGAAGGGTAGATAAGGGGAAGGAAAATGGTGACAGGGCTTTGTCACCTCATAATCCCTCGTTTCAAGGATTCTGAGGCATGTTCTCATCGCATTTTCTGGCCGAGCATTTGATGGGATGGAAAGAAGGATGACTGAGATGAAAAAAAGAACAACGAAAACGGAAGGAAAAGAAGAAGCAAGGAAGAAAAAGAAGGAAGAAGGAGGTAGGTTCGCTTCGACAAATACCGATATCGAAGGGGTAGAAGCCAAGGAAGGAAGGAAGGAAGGAAGACAGGAAAGACATGAAGAAAAAGGGAAAGGAAAGGGAAGCGAGGGAAGAGGAAGGGACTTGGGAGACTTCGCCTTCTTCCAACAGAAGAAAAAAAAGCGTTGAAATCTCGGCAAGAAAAACATCAAGTGGATGAAAAAGGGAAAGATGTTTGTCCGTGATCTGAGTCCAGTAAGCATGGCGCAGATTTTAGAAAGATGCCCTCGAAAACATATAGATCATAGCGCGGCATTAAAAAACAGTTCTCCCCGTTATCACTGAGAAATTTCAAGGTCATTTCACCGCCAAAGTATTCCCACGACTTTCCTAAACATTTGCACTTAGAGTGGAACTCCACCGGATATCCTATTGCTGCGAAAGTTCAGAGGTATATACTTATCGTATCTTCTGGCCAAGCATTTGAAGGGAGGGTAATAAGGAAGAAGAAAGAGGGAAGGAAGGGAGGAAAAGGAGCAGGAGGAAAAAGGAATGAAGAGGGAGCCTCCGCGCTTGACAGTTTTCCAGAGACCCGGAACTTACGACTCACTTTTGCCAGATTCCCTTAATTTGGAGACATCACTTTCAGAAGAGGAACAGGGTTCGTCGGAGTCTGATACTCATGAGAAGGGGATATAATGTAACGCGACGCTTTCGAACGATTCACTAGCTACTCGGAGGGCACAAGGGTTCCGCATATGTGGCTTCGAGGTCCGACCAGTACCACAACCAGGGCAGTTATACATTTTGGATCCCCAGCGAACAGGGTCGTATTGGGTCGGTGGAGGGGGAGGGGGGGGGAGGTAATACTTGCTTTCGGAAAAAACGCTTTTGATTGTTGGTTTTTCTCTGATTTTCCAGTTTCACGCGCGCTTTATCCACACCTCTCCCCCTCCCTTTTTTTCACTCCAAGGCGATTTTTTTTGATAGAAAGTTGGAGATTGTCTTCGGGAAACTGCTAGGAAGTCGGAAAGATTCAGGAAGATGGTAGGTAAGATGCGAGATGGGGAGGGAGTGGGTCGCACCGAAGAAATTTTGAGGTGGGTCGTACTTTGCAAAATTTTTTCCCATCAGCAGGACCTGTACTCACCACGACTCCATGAATTTATTGAACCGTTGTCTATCTCCAGTCGTTTGGAAGTCAACAACATTCTTCGAAGCAGTTCGACTAGGAGGAGGGGGGGGGGACATATTGCACTAACGCTACTTCCCATTGACATTAAAAAAGATTTGTGAAATTTTCTGAAGCCGAGAAGTGATACCAGTCAGAGTTTGTGGGAACCACTAATCAACTCTTGTAAAGCGATTAACGAAAGTGCAAAAATGCCCCCCCCCTACCATGCCGGAACTGCCCCAAGTTTTCCTTTGAAACCAGAACCACCACCACCAATACACCATATCCCTCATAAAAAACTTGTCGATATCAAGATGAACAGCTCAACATCGCAATGAACGCAATACAGTGTTGCATAGAAACATTTATTAATTCTAACTTAAACAAAAACAACAGAAACCAGTCATAACAACAATAACAAAGACAAATAAAAATGATGATCGATTTGCACCTCGTCACGGTGAATGTCAACAATTGTGAAATCACGCAAATAACAGCGCGAAAATCGTCCACATACCACGATTCTATGTAGAATTCCAAAGAGTTTTTGCTATTGAATGCAAATCTGTCATCAACGGAACCCCCCGAAACAAGGCCGTGAATTCGCAAGCCAATAATTATATGATGTTTTATTTACTATTTACCGTGGCGATTCCCTAGCCTTTAAGACAGTTCCTAAGTGGGGTTACTTGGATTCCTAAGTGAGGTCACTTTGGTGGGTGCGACCAATTGGTTCAGCATCGTTGAATACAAATATCAGGGGGAAGGGGTCGTATTTGGTCGAATAGGGTCCTTGTCTTTACAGAAATTTTTTTAGTCTGACTTTTCGCGGCTTTTCACATGGCGACTGCATGGTGGCGACTCTCGCTCTCTCGAGGGCAATTAGGGGAAAAACAGAAAAAAATTCTGGAAAACTGGGGAAAGTGGTAGGAAGTTGGGGAAAACACAGGAAGATGGTAGGTAGGAGGAAGGGGGAAGGCGTACAGGAGGAAGAAATCGGGCGGGGTCGTCTGATACCGCCACTTCCCCATTCCCGCTGAACTCTGACTACTGAGTCCTAATGAATTAGCACCAACGTTTTTACTGCCTTTACTTTAGTAACAGATACCGTCATTGTCAAGCGTACCTAAAAACTTCGGGAGACGGTCCAGGACAATCGTAGTTTGCCGCACTTCCCGCGCGGCGATAAGCTGAGCGTTTTCTTCATTTCCTCACCTGTCTATTGGAACCCCAAATTCCACGTTGACTGCAAAATCGTAGACATTCATGGCTATTTTTGGCTACACATTGTCCCAAAGACCTAGAAACGTTTTCATTTACGAGCGCGACGTCGCATGCAACGCCCACGAGCGAATTACGATTGCCTTGCCACATACCCGTGGTATGACTTTCGTGAACAGATACCCATATATGACAGCATACTTAATGGGTTGTATACGATTTTCACTTTGAACTCACCACTTTTCAACCCAAATTCACCACTTTTTCAAGCCAAAATCATCACTTTTCAAAACAAAATCACCACTTCTCAAACCAAATCCACCACTTTTCAAATCAAAGTCCTCATACCTTTTACGCTAGATCGTTAACCAACCAGATGATGCTAGAGGCTACCAGAAGCTATGCCCGATGGTAACACCTAGTTGTCAATGTGGTCATGAATTTTCAAATTTTATTCAATAACTTATGGTTCTGTGGCTTTTTTTGTAGTTCTGCTATTTTGCACACACTTACTGAAAAGTATTGATACGCTGGTACAGGGGCGACTCCGCTTTTTTCCAAGGGATTTGTTGCGACTTCCGATTCTTATAATTTTTTTTCCAACGTCATTCATTCCACCGTCTCTTTACCCGTGACCATTCTTGCATCTTTTGCGAAAATCTCATTCTTTTTCAAATGTTAACATCTTGGCTTCCCCCCCCCCAGCACAAGGGCCCCGCCCACTTCGTAGAAGTCACACCCACGTTTAAAAATGACGCGAAAAATAGCTGGCTGTAGTCTCAGCTGGCATGTTAGAGTCATGCTCGTCACTCAAAACAACCACATCACTTCACCGGAATTCCCCAGGACTGCAAAGCAGCATTAGTTTTTTTTTTGAAAATAAACCTTGAAGTGAATTAAGTCCGTATTATTCACCGTACAATTACTCCCGTATTTTAACAACATGTATGAATGACCCAATACCCGTCGTCAGAGATATCAATCATGGACACATTGTCTACTCCCTTTTTGGAGACGCAAAGAACTGAGATGAGATGAAAAAGTAGAAATCATGTGAAAACAAAAGTGAAACATGAGAGAACAGTCAGTAATACGTAACAATAAGTTAAACAGACGAGAGTGGCGGGAAAGGATCCTTTTTACTTACGACCAACTTTTGATGTTGATGTGAAATATATCCTTTGATCTTCTTCTGAAAAAAAAAGATTCTTTGATTTTGACGCAACACATAATGCTAATACGGGTGCACAAGTATTCAATAAGGTCATAAGCCAGGTTATATTGACGGAAAAGTGTGTGCTGTTTGGCTTAGGAGGGGCATTTTGCACTTTTGCTATTTCCTGTTAAACTACACGGCCTTGGTGAGATCTCTAGACTTCTGTCAACCGAAGCTCATACTACTGCACGGCTTCACATTAATTCACAGCTCTTCATGGGCGGTATCGGCGAAAACCAACAAAATGCCCCCACAAAGCTGAACTGCTTTGAACATTGCTGGGAATCAGTGAATACCAACAAACATGAAAATCATTGGAAACAAATAGAAGTAAACAATGCTCCTTGATAACCACTTTATAGCAGTAAACCAAAGAACTCAACCCGAAAGTTGGAGTAATTTTGAATGCACGAGCCTAATTGGATATCTAATACCTTACTGATTGTGAGATTCTTCTAATTCAGTGAAAATTAATCAAAAACCCAAAACCAGCATACAGTCTAGCTCGCTGCGAAGATGAGGAATGTGCGAAAGGCTACGTTCAGCGCCGCGTCAACCGTCTCTTTTCATTTTTTTTCTCTCTCTGTTGTTATCGCTTACTCGCTTGAATAACTAGTAAAGAATGGACTCGGCGGCGTGCCAAACGCAGCCGCGCGGACACACCCCATCATTCGCAGTGAACTATTCTGTGATTTTTGCTTATTACCTCCGCAATGAGATTCGCAACGATACATTCCAGTTCGTCCTCATCAACGTCCGTTACGCCAAGATACTGAATAATGGTATAAAATGCTTTGAGAGGGATTTGATTCCCTCCAATGATGGTCGATCTGAAATGGAAGCGATTAATAGTGAAGTTTATGGCGCTATTCGCTTTGGGAAAATGGGGATGGAGAGAGTAAACATTTTGCATTTGTCTAGTTCGTCTCCTTTTCTAGTTTCTATTGCCTCTCTTTTTCACTTCATCACTTGTAAGCTACAATGGTAAAACCTTACAGGATCGTATATGATTTGCACTTGGCACAGTTCGGCTTGGTGGGGGAGGGCGTTCAGCACTTTCGTACTTCCCATTGACGAGTCGAGGCTTCAAGTGGAAACATGAAAGGTTGTGAGGCCGCCGAATGACAGGGTACAGCATCGTTGGGTAAAACACATAGGGGTCGTACTTTTCCGCTAGGGAGTTGGGTCGTATTTGGTCGTTGTTGTGAGAGGGGGGGGTCGTATGTGGCTTTGAGAGAAATTTGCCGCTTTGGGAAAAACTTTTCTTGGTTGTTGACTTTTCGTGATTTTTCCTGTTTCATGTGTCGTCTCCCCATTGACAGCAAAATTTTTGGAGAAAAAAGGAAAAACTGAATTCCGGAAAGAGTGGTAGGGAAGTTGGGGAAAATCTAAGAAATTTTCCCGTTTCAAATTGGCTGTACACCTCCCCCCCCCGCTCGACGGAAAATTTTTGGGTGAAAAAAAACCGCAAAATGTGGGAAATGTAGGTGTTGGGGAAGGGGGGGGGGAGAGTATTTATAACGATGACCCTCTCCTAGTTTAGTGAGGCGTGTCACACTGAGGCCAGCGTTTCAGACTATCGCGACGGCAGCGCTTGGTCGCCGATCGACGCGATCGAATCCGCGATGCTTTCGGACTGCTCATCGATCGGTCGAACGCGCGACACGAAACGCTGAATCGCTCACGAAGTCCGAAACGCTGCCTGACACCCTCCCTGGAAGGGGGGGGGGTCGTACTGACAACACCATCTCACACATCACGATGCTGTATCCTGCCAACTGATACCAGTCAGAGTTTGTAGCCAAGTCCTGTGAAGAATGCCTGTTAACTCTTGTGAAGCAATGAAGCAGCGAAAGGGGAAATGCCCTCCCCCCTCTCCCCACACCTCCCCGTCGCCTAACTGCTCCTTTTTCGGATCTGCCTCCTATGACTCCCCGGAAAACGACTGGTTGAAGGAAAAATGGAAATCTGATTCAGAATTGAAAAGCAGAACGAAGACTGCAAACAAGCTTACATTCGCTTGAAAAGTGTCCGAAAAGTGATCGAACGTAATTTTTCCAGCATCAAGAATATCCCGCATTGGATAAAAAAGTGCTCATTCGCTTCAAGTGCTTGATCCAACTTTGCTAGATTTCCCTCTTTCACCGCTTCTACAACCTGAACCAATAGGAACATCTGCATTGAAGTCGTTATGAATCGATTCAATTTTACACCGAAACTTACGTCACGGAACTCATCCAGTTGGTATTTATGTAGCAGTTGAGCGGTGGGCATATGACCGAGGAACATTTTCACGGGAATGAGATATATTAGCACTAGTCGTTTATTTGATAGGCATTCAGCAGGACAATTGCGAAACGCATACGATAACGATTTCTCGGCTGAAAGCAAAAACTTTTCGAATGAGACCTTAGCGCGCAGAGCGTTTCTAACCAGAGCATTCAGTGAGACCATTGAAGTGAATGAGGAGAGTTAGTGGGATAAAGCCGCTAAAGCCGCTGTTTGTAGCGAGATGTATACCGACTGATGTGTCTTTTAATTGTTTTGGGAGTTGTTCTATCACGATACCCACTGTTCAAAAAAAAGCCGTAAACCTGAGAGGTAGGAGGCATACCGCTCTCGCCTGGTAAGGGTCTGTCCATACTTTGTGCCAATCTCTGAGCGTCTGTAAGCGCATTGAGCGTTTTGAGCGACTGGAAACGTATATATATCGATAGAGCGTCTTGAGCGCCCACTACCGCTCTGAGCGTCCGCCAGCGTTTTCAGTGACCAGGGAAGTAGAGGTATCGATCCAACATTTCGTGTGTCCACCAGCGTCTTGAGCGACTAAGAAAGTATAGATATCGATATTACCGCTGAAAACGCTGAAGGACGCTTAAAAAATATGGTGGACGCTGAAAACCTAAATCGATACCTGCACTTCCTTAGGCGCTTAATTAAAAATGCTGGAACGCTGAAAGACGTTCAAAATGCTGCCGCAAAGTATAAACGCTCGGCGAGTGCGAGTCCGGGTTTGAATCCGGTGGGGTGAAAACTCCATACAGCTAGTTTGCCGACGGGTGGGCGGGGGCATTTTGCACTTTCGTTGCTTCACTAGTTTTGGTTTACAAGTATCACTCTTGTGAAGCTGGAGCGGCAAGCTCGTCAAACGGCCATGGTAAAAACCTGTCACTGAGAAAAGGCTGTCTGATGGGTTTGACAGCTGTCGGTGGGTGAACTTCGTTAAGAGTGCGAAATGCCCCCCCCCCCCCCCACCCCCCCCATCGCCAAACACCGCCCTCCATACAGCATTCTCGTATTACTCTACAACGGTGATAACAAGTCCGTCTTTCTACGTGTTTTGGATCTCTCGGACCGAAGAATTGGTGCTTTTCCCCCAGGATTATTCACAATCAATAGGGATTTACGGCAGCTTAAAGGTTGCTTCGAGCTGAGACAACTTCATCAGTTACGCGACGAAATTGCGGCCCCAACCAGATCTCGCTAATGGGCTTCGGTGCCACATTAGATGGATATTTACTCCAAAATTCGCATTGAATGTGCATACCCCCCCCCCCCCTAAAAAACGCCTTACTTCGTTCAGATAACGTAGTAGGCAGATATTGAAGGCGCTCTTTGGATTCGTAGTCATTAAAAGACCCATCAGTTGGTGCACGTCTCACTTCAAACGGCCACTTCGACCTATCATCCTTACCCGGTGAGAATTACCCTGCCCAGCTAACAAAAAGCCGAGTCACAAATAAGCGATAAGAAACGAACCCAAGGGCAAATCTGCATCAAACATAGCTTTTCGCCCAAGGAAATAGTTGTACGTGACTTTATCGGCCATTGAAAATGATTGATATAACGTCCCAGAATTGTCAATCGCACGAATCAAAGGTTTTCAGTAGGTTCAACTTATTAATCTGTAACAGATCGACTGAAAAGTGAAATAAAACCAGATGACAATTTGAAAAAAAGTTAAAAACACGAAAAGCAGCGACAAACTCCTCCCGTATTGGTGTAGCTGGGGTGTGGGGCAATCGAAACAACCTTACCTTGAAATAGATACGAAACAATTGATTGGTCATATTGAGAATAGCTATCTTCTTTGTTGTAGATGGATCTGCTCTTCTAAAAAGTTTTCAAATGAGATAGATGACAATCTATAGGACATCAGAATGTATCCTTGGCATTATTACCCTTTATTTGCCCCCACAATTTTTTCAAAAACTAGATCTGCACCCCTAAGACCTTTGCTCCTACCCCTCCCCACTCATCCCATGTGAACAAACATGATTAATCTATTCAAAACTAGAGTCCTTGTTACAACCGGGATTTCTTCGGCATTAGCATCAGGGCAAGGCACTCCTGGGCAAATGATTCAGGGGTCAAATTACCCTGACCCATTGAAAGACAAGCCTTCAGTAAATTTGAGGTGTTTTGAGATGTTTACCTTCGGCACCTATGGCATGAGCTTCAGGAAAGCGCAGTAAATGTGACATTCGCGTTCGGAAGGACAAGCTACCCACGAGACAAATTCTGGGGGGGGGGGGGGGGGAGGGGGGGGGGGCGCCCTGTACGGCTTAAGAGGGCGGGTCCCGTTTAAGAGACCTGGCAGACTTCTGTCAAACTCAAACGAAAGCTTGCGCAATGTTTGCGTAGCTTTACTGAAACTCCCAGGTGTCCACAGGAGGTATTTCATGGAAAACAGCAAAATGCCCTCATTGGAGCCGAACTGTGCCACACTATGCTCCCATTACAAAGGGTGAAGAGGAAAAGGGTGAAGGGTAGACAAAGCCTGAGGACTAGCAGTCAAGAAAAGAACTGTCAGTAGAGTAACTTACACATCAGAAGTACAAGTCCTGTATGCTTCCATGATGTAATTGGCTGATTGTTCGTAATATGAGGAGATATTTTCGACCTCATCGTCTTTTTCGGTAAGTTCATCGGCCTGAATTTGCAGTAATCATAAGGGATATCAAACACTGGGAAAACGGAACGTACCATTTTAGCTATATTCAAAAGATCGCGGCACAACTGATGAAAAATCGGAATAAACCAGTTCACTTCCTTTTTCTTCTGCAGCACTTCCTTATTAAATGTTTGCATTATCTGAAAATATAAAATGCTTGTACGCTTAAAAAACTTGGAACCCTGCAAAAATCCAAAGAAATGAGGAAAAGATTAGCGCATCAGCTTCTGTATATTTCCCTTCTATAGCGAATGACAATCTTATTAGAAGCAGAACACTTACACACATACGGGCGCTGTTCAGCTTGGAGGGGGCATTTTGCACTCTCGCAAAGACTCTTACACTACTTTCTGTTACCTTGCTCCCGTGTAAAATGAAGCTCATGCTATTGCTTCGCTTTACAGGAGCTTACAGGTATCTAGTGTAGGTACCGGCAATGATCGATGAGAACCAGTAAAATGCCCTCTCCAAGCCGATCCGTATCCGTAATGCGGTGAAGCGTAGTTAAACTGACTCTCTAATATCAGAATTACCTGCGTATGAGTAGTGTAGGCAGCCTCGTAGTTATGGGACACATTTATATGGTAAATTACTTGTAAATGCAGCACACACAACCTGGGGGGAATTTCGGGGGAAAGGCTTCGTCATCGAATGTAAGAGCGGCTTTTTCGGGAGCCGTAGGCCTCGATCTGGAAAAACAACTTGTAAAGTGAACTCGGCGACTGAAGTGGTGCAACTGCATGTCGCCCGCTAATAACAGCGCCTTAGAAGTGGCCTGCATGCCACGTGTCCAATCCGTGTGTCAAATCCCGGATCGGCTCCCGCCTAGGTCAATCAAACCTTCTTCCTAAGGTTATGGTAGCGTACGGAGGTCGTCTAAATTGCGACAAATGAAGACACTCAACTCAATCAGTTCTGTTCGCGGAATCTTGCGTTTTTTGAGCACGAGTTAGGCCATACAGTGGTTCGCGGGATCAAACAAGCCGGTACAAACAAGTCGCACTAATTCAGAAGTACACGAGGCGTATAGACAAAAATATTCACCTACATGCATAAATGGAAGAACACTGTGATCACCATGGATTGCCAGCAGTTTTGCCGCACTGGTAGCGCTTGCCCACGGTTGCCGTATCGATGAGCCGATTCAGCGTGTTGAAATACTCAGCCACGCTTCCAAAAGCCATTCTGGAAATGTTTGATTAGAGGAAAATTTCAATGACGACGGCAATCATTCGGATCGCATCGTCCTCGGAAAAACCTGTCATTGGAAAAACCATTCCTCAGTTATAGAAAATCACTTAAAATATTAAGCAAAAGTTTCACATGGGCGTGCGTTCATACTTAACGACCTGGTCGCTCTGATCGCCCTTGTTCGCGCGATCGGGCGCCAAAAAGCGCTAGCACCGAAACTGATCGGCGAAGAGAGCGCTGCATTTGGCGATCCAAAACGAATTGGATCTCGAAAAATTTGAACACCGATTTCAGCCGTTCTTAAAGAGAAGCACCGGTAAAAATTCTCACAGGGTTTTTCCATCAGATGGAAAGTACACCCTCCAGACACCTCTGCAAAGGCCACATTCACACCTCGCGCCGTTGAGCCGGCGTTCATACTTCGTCGCTTTAGAAAGAGGAGATTCGGGGATTAACACTTCTAAAAGAATGTGGCTAGGTGAAGGAGTAAATATCGATATGAAAGCTTAGAGAACAGGAACATCGACGGATCGGAAAGTCATTGAATCGAGAAGTGGCGTGCGCGAAATGCGATCCATTGGCGAATCAGAGAATCGGAGTCAAAGAACCGCAGAACTGAAGAATTAGAGATTCGGCGCACCGGAGACCAATCAATAACTTTCTAATATTTTCGCTCATTCTTCAATCCAAGAACTATTTTAAGTATGCCGGGCATGTATCTACCTTTCTGCAGATTCTTCGTTCGCGCAGTTCCGCGATTCTTCAGTGTCGCTAGGTATGAACACAGCCCGAACGATTAGACATCGATTTTGTCACCCCCTCCCTCACACAGTAAAAATTTGTCGAAACTGATCCATATATAGAACGCTTACTACTACGAACTACTAGAGCACCCTTTCCGCGGACTGCCCGATTTCTAACGGCTTGCGAATGAACATAGCACGTGAAACAGCTGGAGTTGTATCCCATCACTATCGTCTGCCTTACCACTGCACGATTATCGATTATATGCACGGCCGCCACCTTCGGACCAATTCCTCACTTCAAACATTCCGCAACCGTGTGTTTATTTTCTATTTGTTTGAACTGAGGGTCAATTTCATATTGACCGCCTACTCAATGTGCCCGATGTACGCTAATTCTTGGTGGGAACTTTCCAGAAGCTGTGTGAGCCATTTCAAAAGTAGAGCCATATTTCAAAAAAGTCCCATTAGGACAATTCTACCATCTTTTACAACGGATTGAAAGAGTTAGAGAACACAGAAAATCTCCAAGCTCACTAATGTTTCTGAATTCTTGACCAATCATAAAAAATCATAAAATCATAAATCTACACACACTTCAATTCGTATTTTCATGTTTTTCGATTCGTACTCTGTATGATCGGTGCGATTCCTAACAAACGGAAAAAGAATGAAAAAGAACGATTTCCGCCAAAGTTACCCGAGCTGGGACTAAAGTCACAATACGTATCTCTGTGATAAAACATCCACAGTAAACAACTAATTTTGTTGAACACATTATTTTCAGCTTGAGTAAACTTTATAGCGTGGAGATCACGAGAAAATAAGTTCCAAAAAACGTGTCAAAACAATCAACATCCGAAGATTGATATCTAGGAAGTTTGGCGATGGAGCACGAATTTCGACTGGAGCGTGGAAATCTTTACAAAATTGGAGCACGAGCGATAGCACTCAACAAAACGGAGATTTTCGATCGGATTTCACTTAGGGTCTCACGAGATATTTTCAACCAGTTTCTTCATTAATTTACTAATTCAATACGCTGAGATATTATAGAGAGCACAAAACAAAGTATATGCAATATACGGTGGAGGATGACAGTCGTCTTCGCTGGGGATTCTGGGGCAGGTCACAAGTGGTGGTGAGGGGGAGCTTTTTTCAACCAAGAACCGCGAAAAGAGTGAACAATCTTTCGTGAAGCGACATTTGAATCTTTGCGTCATCCACGCTTTCCCCTGCACTGGGGAGCCCCGCCCCAGACTTCTGCGCCCCCTTTCCACCGCGAGCGTAATTTAGGCACACCATTTGAAGGGGGAAAGTGACAAATATTGGTGGAAAATGGGCTGGCGGCGCTCCAACACCGTCTGACACGCCCATGATCCGCAGCAAACAAGACTGTACCCTGCTAATGCGAGGCCCAATAGGATACGAGTCGATGTGTCGTCATAAGGTAACAGTGAAGAACAAATATTTATTATTTCAACAGTACATAAGTGAACATCTACAGTTTTCTATTAAAGGGACGTCTCGAATGGTCTTGTTGGGGAATAAGGCGGTTGCTGAGAGGATACTGTAGAAACCGACAGATCGCATTGTTCTTCCTCGTCTAACTCATGGCATCCATTCATATTAGTCGTGCTGTCGCCCTAAATCAGAAACTGGCTCTAAGTATTATTGGTCGTGGGCAGTACTGATGTTGAGGATGGAGACCACGCGGCGACGTGACTAGGTCTGCCCGTCTGCGCCCTCTTGTAGAGATAGTGATCACTGCGTGGACACCAGTTTTTTGATCTTATAGTCATACCGCTCCATAGAGAATCTCGTAGGGTCTTGGCTTTTCGGAGGAATCTTCATCCGCTAATATCTGCATCAGCTTTTCTCTTGCCTAAAATCAGTGGAGAAAAATTTAAGGAAAACCATGTTGAAGTTGAGGGGCAGGAAGGCAGCTAGGTATCGATTGTGTGCGCGTGAAATCACTACCTATTGCACAGCACCCATGTTAATTAACCTGCTTTAGGTGTGGTGATAGCCCTACCGGAATAGCTTTCATCGAAGGGTGTGGACAGGGGACCTTGCCTAGAGCGAGCCATTGAAAAAGGAGCGCGGCGTCGGCAGGGTCCGTATCGAACTACCCCCCCCCCCTTTTGCCTCGCCCCTATGAGTATCCTCTTGGGCCGTTCTCATACTAGTTAGATGTACCAATCCAAGGCCGT